>NW_026466931.1:0-13872 GCF_026875155.1 Cherax quadricarinatus
CCCAAAAAAAAAAAAAAATATAAAATTTCTCAGGAAATGACGAATCTTTTTCTAAAGGTAATAAAACCAAAAGCGTAAAATTGATAGAAAACTTTTGGAATTACCTCTCACAATTTAGTAGTCATGCTATATTTACTTACCCAGTGATTTCGCCTTTTTTCCCAGCCCTAATTTAGGCCAATTCCAGCTTTCCATTATTACTATATTATTATTATAATCAAAAGAAGCGCTAAGCCACAAGGGCTATACAGCGCTGCAGGGTAGGGAAGGAAGCGAGGGTATTGGGCGGCAGTAGGGAAGGGATGATCAGTAGGTTACAGAGAACAGCAGGGCAGGGGATATTATTATTATTATAATCAAAAAGAAGCCAAGCCACAAGGGCTAACAGCGCTGCAGGGTAGGGAAGGAAGCAAGGGAATTGGATGGCAGAAGGGAGGGGGGATGATCAGGAGGTTACAGAAAACAGCAGGGCAGGGATAGTACGGGGTAGAGGGTAGCAAGAGATTCAAGTAAAGGGGGGCTGAAAGTATCAGAATCTGTGAAGTAAGTCAGTCGTTGTCAAAAAGTCAATGAGAGAGTCCGGATGAAAGGTGGTCCATCAGCGAAAAGGGAAGGTAAAGAGAGAGCAGCGGGCGAAAGACGACGACAGAGGTAAATTCTGCGTGCTCGTTGATAAAGTGGGCAGTCCAACAGAATGTGGCTGACTGATAATGGAGCTTGGCAATTTCTCACAGAGAGGAAGCAAGACCCCTCTCCATGAGATATCCATGAGTAAGATGAGTTTTGGCCAATGCGAAGACGGGAGAGAGTAGTCTCCCAACCTCGACACTGGTGATAAGAAGCGGCCAGAAACCTATACTCGGTTTAATAGACTGAATTTTTGTTCCCAAAGCAAGTAGACCAACGTTGTTGCCAACGGTGTGAAGGTGGGAAGATATTACCCAAAATAGTCTGTACATGGAATACCTCTATAAGAAACTGGTAGGTCATGTACTGCTGACCGCGCAGCAGTGTCTGCCTGTTCATTGCCCTGTAGGTCAAAATGACCAGGGACCCCAACAAAAAAACAAATCTTTATGCTTAGTAAAGATGCGGGCGTAGCCAAAGTTGGATACGGAGGACTAAGGGGTGAGGTGTATCAAATTTTTTGTATAGCCTGTAAAGCACTAAGGGAGTCTGAGACAACCACAAATGATGAAAACAGGCATAGATGCAATACGGATAAGTGCTGTAAGGATGGCATATAATTCAGCAGTAAAAATACTAGCTGAAGATAGTAAATGCCCCTTTTACGACGCTGTCCGGAAACACTGCTGCGAATCTACGCCGTCAGAAGACTTAGAGCCATCTGTGTACACAGCAATAGCATGAGAATGAGAGTGAAAGTGGTCAAGAAAAAGAGAGCGGGAAGGACCATAGACAGTTGGTTTCGAGCAAGGGAGGGAGAAAGAACAGACTTTGAACAGCTGGAACTTCCCAGGGGGGTAGGAAAAGTGAGATGCTAAAATGTACATAGAAAGGAGGTAGTTGAAGAGAAGACAAGAGCGAATGGGAAAGGGGAAGAGAGAAGGGGCGGAGTAAGCAGGGGCGGCGAAAAATAATGTCTACTAATATCAGTGACCATTCTATAAATGGAAGGATTGCGGAGATCATGAGAGCGTACATAGTAGCGCAGGCAATGGGCATCACGGCGAGCGGAATAAGGATGGAACGTTCGCTTCTGCATAGAGGCTTTCGACAGGGGAAGAGCAAAAAGCACCAAGGCATATAACGTAATCCTTGGTGATGAATGGGTTAAGGTTTAGAGAGAGCGGGAGATGCCGCTGAATAGATCTGGTCACCATAATCAAGTTTCGATAAAATAAGGGTGGAATGTAGGTGAAGGAGGGTTTCGACGATCAGCTCCCCACGAAAGATGAGAAAGGGGTTTTTAAAAGAAGGTTCAGCCGGCTGTGACAAGTTGCCTTCGGGAGGTAATGTGAGGTTTCCAGGATAACCTACGATCAAAGAAGAGGCCCAGAAACTTGACTGTATCACGTTCAGGGATACGGGAGCCATAGAGGTACAAAGGATGATCGGAGATGACAGACGTCTAGTGAAAGTGATTTGGTGGGTTTTAGTGCTGGAAATTTTTAAAACCCCTGTGTGGTGGCCCAATTGGAAACACGGTCGACTGCATGCTGGAGAGAAACTGTAAGGAGGGGACAGTCAGCGCCTGCACAGGCAATAGCGAAGTCATCAACATAGAGTGATGACCAAATATTTGATGGAAGACTAGAGGCCAAATCATTAATAGCAAGGAGAAAAAGTGTTGTGCTCAGAACACATCCCTGGGGGACACCTTCAGCTTGGATAAAGTCCGGGAAAGGGCACATTTTAACCCGAACACGGAAATGCCTGTCAGTTAAAAGTTCTTAAGGAAGGATGGTAGATTGCCTCGAAGGCCTTGAGAGTGGGCTTGGGCTAAAATATTATACCTCCAAGTTGTGTCAAAATGCCTTCTCAAGGTCAAAAAATATGGCAATAACTGAGTGGTTATTCGCAAAGGCATTACGAACATACGTATCCAAGCGCAGTAAGGGGTCTATGGTAGAACTTCCCTTACGAAAGCCATATTGACGAGTGGAGAGACTGTTGTGTGTCTCTAAATACCACACTAAACGTCTATTACTAGACGTTCCATTACTTTGCAAACTGCACTGGTAAGAGCAATGGGCCCGATAGTGGGAGGTTTCATGTCCCGTAGTGCCGGGTTTTGCGAAAGGGAGAACAATGGCGGATTTCCACAGCTGTGGAAGAACTCCTTGTGACCAAATAAGATTGTAAAGGCGTAATAGGACTGCAGGGTGACTGATGTAAATGTTGTCATACGAATATGAATGTCGTCGGGCCCAGCTGCCGATGATCGACAAGCTGAGAGTGTTGCCTCAGTTCTTGAAGTGTAAAGGCACATTATACTGTTTTCTCTGAGAGAAGAAAAGTCCAAGGGGGCTAACTCTCTGGCAGACTTTGAGGAAAGAAATGAGGGGCATAGATGGAGTCCCTGAGAAATACGGACCAGATGATTGCCAATTTCATTGGCAACATCTAGTGGGTTTGCTATATCAACACCGGCAACCCGCAGAACAGGGGCCGGGTCAGGAGAATATTTACCACTCAGTTTTCGTACTTTTTTCCAGACTGCACTCATAGAGGAAGCAGAGGTGATGGTGGAGACATAATCTCGCCAGCAAGTGCGTTTAGCGTCACGGATGACACGGCGAGCGATCGCACGCTTCTGTTTAAAATCAAGGGAGTCGCTCTGTGGTTCTATTGTACCGGTACCTGCCCCATGCAGCGCGTTTCAAATGTACTGCACGAGCACAAGCAGGAGACCACCAAGGCACGCATTTCTGAGAATGCCTGCCCGAAGTTTGGGGTATAGAATGAGAAGCTGCGGTGAAAAGGGAGGACGAGAAGAGGTGTAAAAGCTCATCGATGGAGGATGAAGAAGGAACCTCTTTAAAAACAGTCAGGTGTGAGTAAAGGTTCCAATTTGCCCGATTAAATTGCCAGCGTGGGGGGCAGGGGATAGTGCGGGCATAGAGGGCAGCAAGAGATTGAGGTTGAAAGGACTGAAGGTATCATCAGAGTTTGTGAAGTAAGTCAATTGTTGTCAAAAAGTCAATGAGAGAGTCCGGATGAAAGGTGGGTCCATCAGCGAGAAGGGAAGGAAAAGAGAGAGCAGTGGAGCGAAGACGACGATGGAGGTAAATACTGCATGCTTGTTGATAAAGTGGGCAGTCTAACAGAATGTGGCTGACTGATAATGGAGCTTGGCAATTCTCACACAGAGGAGCAGGGTGCCTCTCCATGAGATATCCATGAGTAAGACGAGTATGGCCAATGCAAAGACGGGAGAGAGTAGTCTCCCAACCTCCACACTTGTGACAAGAAGGCGGCCAGAAACCTATACTCGGTTTAATAGATTGAAGTTTGTTACCAAGCAGAGTAGACCAACGTTGTTGCCAATGCATGTGAAGGTGGGTAGCTATTGCAGAAAAATAGTCTGTAAATGGAATACCTCTATATGAAACTGGTAGGTCATGTACTGCTGACAGCACAGCAGTGTCTGCCTGTTCATTGCCCTGTACATGAACATGATCAGGGACCCAACAAAAAACAATATATGCTTGGTAAAGATGCCGTGTAGCCAAAGTTGGATACGGAGGACTAAGGGGTGAGGTGTATCAAATTTCTCTATAGCCTGTAAAGCACTAAGGGAGTCAGAGACAAAAAAAATGATGACACAGGCATAGATGCAATACGGATAAGTGCTGCAAGAATGGCATACAATTCAGCAGTAAAAATACTAGCCGACGATAGTAAATGCCCTCGTAAGATGCTATCCGGAAACACTGCTGTGAATCCGACACAGTCAGAAGACTTAGAGCCATCTGTGTACACCGCAATGGCATGAGAATGGGAGTGGAAGTGGTAAAGAAAAAGAGAGCGGGAAAGCTACCGTAGACAGTTGGGCTTTCAAGCAAGGGGAGAGAGAACGAACAGACTCGAACAGCTGGAACTTCCCAGGGAGTTAGGGAAAAGTGAGATGCTACAGGAACATAGAAAGGTGGAAAATTGAAGAGAAGACAAGAGCAAATGTAGGTGAAGAGAGAAGGGATGGAGCAAACAGAGGTGGCAAACAAATAAAGAATGTCTACTAATATCGGTGACCATTCTATAAATGGAAGGATTGCGGAGATCATGAGAGCGTACATAGTAGCGAAGGCAATGGGCATCACGGCGATCAAGATAAAGATGGAACGTTGGCTTCTGCATAGAGGCTCTCAACAGGGGAAGAGTGAAAAGAAACCAAGGCATAAACATAATCCTTGGTGATGTTTGGAGTTAAGGCTAGAGAGAGTAGCAGGAGAGGCCGCTGAATAGATCTGGTCACCATAATCAAGTTTCAATAAAATGAGGGTGGAATGTAGGCGAAGGAGAGTTCGGCGATCTGCTCCCTATGAAAGATGAGCAGAGGTTTAAGAAGGTTCAGCCGGCTGTGACAAATTGCCTTCAGAGGGGTAATGTGAGGTTTCCAGGATAACCTATGGTCAAAGAGGAGGCCCCGAAACCTGACTGTATCACGTTCAGGGATAGGGGAGCCATAGAAGGGACAAAGGATGATCAGAGATGACAGAGCCAGAGCGTCTAGTGAAAAGTAATTTGGTGAGTTTGGTACTGGAAAATTTAAACCCATGTGTGGGTGGGCCAATTGGAAACGCTTGGTCTAACGCAGGCTGGAGAGAAATTATTATGAGGTGACAGTCGCGCCTGGCACAGGCAACAGCGAAGTATCAACATAGAGTGTTACCAAATATTGGATGGAAGATAGAGGCCAAATCATTTATAGCAAGGAGAATAAGGGTTATGCTCAAACACCCCTGGGACACACCTCTCTGCTTGAATAAAGTTCGGAGAGAGCACATTATTA
Source organism: Cherax quadricarinatus (assembly GCF_026875155.1). Lineage (NCBI taxonomy): Eukaryota > Metazoa > Arthropoda > Malacostraca > Decapoda > Parastacidae > Cherax > Cherax quadricarinatus. The sequence continues at coordinate 5,477 of NW_026466931.1, forward strand.
ACCCAAAAAAAAGGAAATGTCTGTCAGTTAAAAGGTCTGAAGGAAGGGATGGTAGATTGCCTCAACAGGAATAAGGGAAGTGGGCTGGCTAAAATATTATACCTCCAAGTTGTGTCATATGCTTCTTCCAAGTCAAAAAATAGTATGGCAATAACTAAGTGGTTTTCGCAAAGGCATTACGAGGAATATACGTATCCAAGCGTAGCAAGGGGTTTATGGTAGAAACAGCGCTTACAAAAGCCATATTGAATGATTGGAGAGACAGTTGTGTGTCTCTAAATACCACACTAAAACATCTTTTTACAGGTATCCATCACTTTGCTAACTGCCTGGTAAGAGCATGGGTTGATAGTGGGAGGCTTCATGTCCCATAGTACCCTGTTTACAGAAAGGTGAGACAATGGCAGGATTTCCACAGCTGGTGGAAAAATTCCTTGTGACCCAATTATGATTGAAAAGGCCGTAATTGGACTGCAAGGGCTGCTGACGTAAATGTTGTAGCATTACAAATTTGAATGTCGTTAGGCCAAGCTGCTGTAGATCAGGAAGCTGAAGAGTGTTGCCTCAAGTTCCTGAAGTGTAAAAGGCACATTATTACTGTTCCTTCTCTGAGAGAAGAAAAGTCCAAGGGTGGCTAATTCTCTGGCAGACTTTGAGGAAAGAAACAAGGGGCATAGATGGAGCCCCTGAGAAATACAGACAAGATGATTGCCAATTCCATTGCCAACCTCTAGTGGGTTTGCTATATCAACACCAGCAACCCGCCTGAACAGTGCGGTCAGAGACTATTTACCAGACTCTATGTTTGTACTTTTTTCCAGACATACACTCATAGAGAAGCAGAGTGATAGTGGAGACATAATCTCACCAGCAAGTGGTTTAGCATCACGGGATGGCACGGCGAGCGATCGCATGGTTTGCTAAAAATTGAGGTAAGTTTCTCCATGGTTTCTATTGTACCTGTACATGCCCTACACAGAGTGCTTCAACGCACCTGCACTGGAGGCAAAAGCGGAGACCACCAAGGCAGCATTTTTGAGAGTCCCTGACGAAGTTTGGATATAGAAATGAGAAGATGCAGTTAAAAAGGAGGATGAGGGAGGTGTAAAAAGCTCCTCAATGGAGGACAAAGCAGGATCCTCACTAAAAACATTTTAGTTGCAAGTAAAGGTTCCTCAATTTGCTGATCAAATTGCACAGGAGGGTGTTACGAAGAGGTGGTGAATATGAAGGGGGAAGAAAAGAATGATTGGGAATGATAGCTGTCATGTAAATCCAGGAGAACAGACAGGTGAGTCTAAGCGGGAAGAGGAAGAGCAGATGAGAGATCGATGCAAGGAGAGTGTGAGTCCAAGGATCAAAATGGGTGTTGAGTACATATATTTAAAAACATGGAGGGGTGGGGGTAGCAAGGAAACCTCCAAATGAATGCCACTGGAATGACAGTGAGTCAACCCGAGAGGAAATGATGGGACATTAAAATTCGCTAAGTAACAAAAGTCGGGTGGAGGTAATGACAAACAAGAAAGGCAGTATCCAGGACGATATGCCCGAGAAGGAGAGTAGTTATAAAGAACAGAGTGTATACCACCTATGCAAGTGGATATGGGCGGGAATGCTGTGTAATGCAGTCAGTGAAGTACGAAGCAAATAGCTGATGGTACGGAATATCCAGCGCAATCGAAGAACAGGCACCTTCATTCAAGGTTCCCATCTGGAATAGGATCTGAGGAATACAATAAAATATAGCCGGAGATGGGAATAGAGAACGGCAAAAGTGTTTTTTGGTTCCTGTAAGCAATACACAACAGGGGAAAACTGGGAGAACAACATCTGAAGCTCACCCCATACCCCTGAGGCCACGATATTTCACTGTTAAATAGGCCATGATTGGCAATGATATAAGATACTGAAATCCACAGGTAAGGGTACCTATGGACTAGAGGGGTTAGAAAGTCCACATGCATGGCGCGGAACAACATTCAAGCAGCGAAGTAACGGTGCGCTGTGAAAAAAGGAGTTTGCGCATGATGGAGAAGAGGAAAGGAAGGAACAGAGGGTGGGATCAGTGTCAATTGATGGTTTGGTCTCTGCAATATTTCAGAGATTGCATCAAGTGTTCGGAGTTCAGAGACATGTCATGGGAGGACAATTTATTTATTTAATTTTTTATTTAAAAATTTGTGCACACATAAGAGGTACAAAAAAATACAGAAGAGCAGTTATGCAAAGCCACTTATACTATGAGTAGCATTACGGGCTGGCTTAAAAATTAACTTAAGAGGAACAAAGCAAGATGCATCGGTGATAAAACTTTAATGTAAACAGATTACTATAAAGCAAAGTGAGTATTACAAAGGACAGGTCATATGGTTGTAGGCATTGTTGTACATTCAGTAGAATGGAAGTATTCTGTTAGGTAGTTTATTTAAAAAATAATATAGTTAGATTGGGTTAGGTTTAACATTTATGTGATATAAATAGATTGAGCAATACATTTAAGATATTACCATTTATAGGTTCAGTTATTCAGTCTTTATTTGGTTTTGGGTGAGTAAGTGATCTTGAGAAGAGAGCTTGAATTTATAAACAGGTAGTGTTTCTTTTATATTTACAGGTAATGAGTTCCAGATTTTAGGGCCTTTTATGGGCATGAGTTTTTGTATAATAGTGTGGAGATGGACACGAGAACATCAAAGAGTGGATCTGTGCCTTGTGTTATGGTCATGTGTTCTGTGAGGTTGGCAAGGTTATGTTTGAGGGAGGGTTAATATTCAGAGTAAGTGTTCTATGTTGTAATAGGGCAGTAATTAAGGTATGAATGTTTTTGTATGGTGAATAGGTTTAGTGCTATTGAATATGGTGGAGTGTGCTGCCTAGATAGTGAGATTTGGTTATCATTCTAATGCAGCTTTTGTTGGTAATTAGTGGTCTGAGATGTGTTACTTGTTGTTGAGCCCATGCAAACAAGAATTTCCATAGGTTGAGATTAGGGGTTGTAATAAGAGGTGATATAGGGCCCAAGGGAGGATGGACTGTGAGCATAGTACCGTATCTTCGTTAGTATGGCCTACAGTCTTGGAATTTTTTAGAAATTTGTTGTATATGTGTATGGAATTGAGTCTATTTTCCAAGGTGGATTCCTAGAATTTTCCTCTGTTAGCTTTGTGCTAAGGTGATCCGTTTATCATTATTGTTAAGAGGGGACATCTGTAGCTCTGTTACCAAAACTGAATGAAGTAGGTTGTGTCATGTTTAGTTGTAAGTTTGTTAGTCACATCCAGGTAGCTATTTTCTGTAATTCTGTATTTACAGTATTGGCTAGCGTGACTGGGCGGGTGGGGAGAAGACGTATGTAGTGTCCATCTGCAAATCGTGCGGGTTTGTGTAATTGCGAAGCATTTGGCAGGTCATTTATGTTTTAGGAGATGGAAGGAGGTGGAAGTTGGGAGTAAAGATCAGAACTGTAATGGACTGTACAAGGTTGGGGGGGTGAAAGGGAGAGGGAACTGGAGAAGTGTGGGGGAGGGGACAGAAGAGGCAGAGAAACCTGGGATGTGGAGAAGTGGAAGAACCTTGGGGAGGGAAACAGGGGAGGAAGGCACAATATGAGGAGGAGGATGAACCTCCCACTTGTAAGAAGAGGCAGTGAAAGGGGAAGACCCAGTACGAGACCGGGAAGGTAAAAATGTGGAGGTGGATGAAGGGAAATAGGGGTTAAAGAGTATTTTGTGACTTCTGAGAACTGACAGAAACAATGTGAGGAGGTGTCATACAAGGTCTTATCGATACGGGGTTTGTGAGGGAGAAACAAAGATGTGGAGGACAGACTGAGGTGTTGAAGTAGGGACATCTAAGCCCAGGACAGCACAAGGATTAGATAACGGAGTGACTATGAGGTGGCAACCACAAAGGAGGCTGACAGAAGATGGGACCAGAAGTGGGGGGTTGGTTTTAAAACACGAGAATAAGAAACCTGGGGTAGTCTCCCTTGGAGCGGAGATGAGAAACTGCCCATAGCTTAAGGGAAACTGCCTCTTTGAGGCAACGAATTTCCCACTCATTTAAGTAGACTGGCAATGGTGAGAGTACTTAGGGTGAGCCTCATGACATTAAGCAAGGGGAGGTCAACTTCAAGAAGTATAGAAAAGGTCAGGCATACAGATAGGCATCGGCAATAGATCTGCAATATTTTGCTGGGTGGCCAAATGCCAGCATTTACACTTTGTGGTGTAGGATCACATTCGACTGAACTGATGTCCTGCTACATAAACCGAGGATGGGAGTTCCGGCTTTCCAAAAGTTTTTTAACGAGCACATTGCAAGGGTTTATCGTCTTCGCCCGCGGCGGGAAGAACATAAGTGTCTACCTGTGAAAGGGGAGATTTGGAGTTCAGCTGTTCGAGAATGTCATCGCCACATGTTCGAAAATTCTGTTGGACTAGGGTATGGGGTAGAGAAATAACAGTCCACTACTAGAATTGAGGGAATGATTGTTTTTCAATTAGTGATAGGAATAGTATCGATATGTGAAAGAAAGAGAGAGATCATGAGCTTGGTAGAATTCTGGACTGTGATGATGCGCGTACCCTCTAGAAAATGAAAGGAAATCTCTTCTACTACATATGGTGCAGAAGCACTTGTTTAGACAATACTATGGTCGAAAGATAGCCAGTAGAAGAAGTCAGTCTTAAAGTAAAGAATTTAGGCCATTGTGTGTGTCTGAAAAACTGTGTGTGGAGAGGGAGTGCCTGATGTGTCGGTCTTATCTGAGGAAAATGGAAGGTAACCAAGTACATCATCAGGAGATTGTCGTTTTTGGTGTTGATAAGCGGCGAACCAGCGTTGGTCGATGTGGGACGGGCTGGCAATTTGAAAATTGCCCGCACAGTATAGAGAGGCCGGAGCATAGTCAAAGGATAGCGGAGGTCAGACCAACTCGAAGGAGTCATTCGAAACCCCGGCATCTGAAGCGGGTGATGAAACAGCACCAGCAAGAGGTACAGGGGCTTAGGGAGTGTCCAAAGAGTGGCAGAAGATGAAGGTGAGGGTCAGGAATGGGGTGCAGTAACAATAAGGGGCCAGGGGTCGTGGGTCCAGGGGTGTGGGACTCCATGGGTTAGGTTACTTCTTTTTTTTGTTTTAATAAAAAAAGAAAGAGAAAAGAAAATAAAATACAAAGAAATAAAAATAGAGAGGACCGGGGAGGGATGTTCTAGGAGGAGGAAAGGCAGGAAAATCTCCCTCCGTGCCCAGAGGACTCAGCACCGCAAGTAGCGCATGAACCTGTGCCATACCCTACCTTCATGCCAGTAACCAGCAATTTATGATAGAACCTCCACATCTGCTGAGCTACCTCGGTTAAAAAGTGAGGGCAGGCTTGGATATCCGCCACAAAGCATACTCCTTCGGTCTACCACCCCTGGAATCTGAAAGGTGGCTTCCAGAGATTATACTTGTCACCGAAAGACACCGGGAAAGCCACCCTCCGGATGACGGAGAGGGGATTGGGAATACCCGGTGATCCAGATTCCATGGCAAACTACGCCACCGCAAGAGCCTAATGGAATGGGATGGCCCCGGTCCCTTTTCCCCACTAGGAACCAGCGCGTCTAAGGGGAAAAATCCCAGAGGCCAAAAAGAGGGATGGGTAAAAGGAGGGGTGGGGTGGAGGAGGAGGATAGGAAAAAGGGGGAGGATGGGCGAGATGAGATTAGGGAAAGGGGGGGATTGTGTGGTAATAGGTTTGGTCTGAGGAAGGAGACCAACAGGGTCTAATTCCTCAGACCCCAAGAGCCTCTTCACCCGACAAGGAGCCCCCTAGAAGAGGTACGCATTTCCAATCGACCAAATTCATAGCTATGGACATTAAATTTTTTTCATTCTATTGATTGAGTACATTGAAACTCGCCCATGTACCTATTTCAACTAGCTCAATAAAGTGATCAGAAAATACTAATTTTTTCAAATTTCACAGAAAATTCAAGACGAAAAACCCATTTTCAAATTAGGGGCAGAATAAATAATGAAAGGACATTCCTGACACTAAAATAACATTTTCTCTGTTCATCGTCACCTCTCAGGAACTTCTTTGAATATGCTTGCTTTTCATTTCAAAGTTTTATCACACACCAAAAAAGATTTGCTCTAATTCATACAACTGTATAATTATAATAATTGTACTATTGCTACTCTGTACAACTTAAACTACAATAAATTTCTTAAGTATTAAGTAGTCTGTAAGCATTAATTAAGTCTGCCCCATTAATGCCTAGCATGATAGTGCTCTCTTTGTACTGCAAAAACACATTACTGTAAATTACAGTGAAACCTCAAATATCAATGTATCGCTTATCAAAAACTTCGAAAATTGACTGTTTTCGAAACCAATTTTGACCCTATTTGAAAATCGTCCCTATTTTTGAAACTGCCAGGTACCGGACCAGTCCGACCAGCCACTCTGTCCACGCCCCATGCAGGACGCCATGAACCAGTTGGTTTTGTTGATGCATGAAGGGAACACTGACCTGCATTCTCAATTCAAACATTTTTGATTAATTCATTGCTTGTGGGACCGTGAAAAAAGCTACCCCCCCCCCCCCCCCATTGGCCCAAAGAAACTAGCTAGTGGGTACCCCATGGTAAAGAAAGTGAGAGAAAAACACCATAGATGTGAAAAAGGAATTTGGACGGAGATGCATTAGAGTGGTGTGAAACTTGTTGTGTTGCTAAGATGTATGGGGAAAAACAAATCAAACCATCTTTCTATCCTGGAAAGGAAAGAACAAATCAAGGAAGATGATGTGCAAATTGTTAAATGTCTAACCAAAAAAAGACCACAGATAATCGATTCAGGTTGAGAAGTTGTTGCTGGTGTGGATCAAGGAATAAAGAAATGGCAGGTGATGTGTTTCAGAGACGATTATTGTGATAAGGCAAGGAAGTTGCATGCCCCCAATTTAACGATTTAAGGAGATTTGCGCCAAGTGGAGATGTCCAAATGTTTGTGGAGATGATACCACCCTGAGGAAGCTGAAACAAGACATCTTTGCAACAAGTTCAGTGACGAACTTGTTCCCATATTAGGGAATCTTAAAGACGTTCCAGAACAACGAGGACTAAGACAGTTATTTGTGAGACATGTGACGGGGACCAGTGACTCTCAAGCTGGTCCTCGAAAAAAAAAAAAACAACAGAAAAAAAAAAAAAAACCCCCCCCATAAAAAAAACAACAACTCCCCCCCCCCCCCCCCCCCCCCCCCCCCCCCCCCCCCCCCCCCCCCATGGCATTAAAGGACAGAGAAGGGATAGTAAACCCCAGATGGCGTTGTACTTAAAGTCATTATGGAGGGGGATTCCCTTCAAAACACTAACCCCAAACTCCCTCTCTCTCTCCCTGTCTTCCAGATGCCATCACCAGTCTTCATTAAAGCAAAGTAAAAATGTTATTTTACATGTTTATATTAATTTTTTAATACTTATATTAATTTATTTTTTTTTTTATATCACATGGCCGATTCCCACCAAGGCAGGGTGGCCCGAAAAAGAAAATCTTTCACCTCATTCACTCCATCCTGTCTTGCCAGAAGGGAGCTTTACACTACAGTTTTTAACCCTTTCAGGGTCCAAGGCCCAAATCTGAAGTGGTGCCCAGTGTCAGAATTTTCAAAAAAAAAAATTGTTATTTTTTCTTAAGAAATCGTAGAGGATTCTTTTGTGAAGGTAATAAAAAACAAAAAAGTACGAAAATTTGTGGAAAATTGACGAATTATGCTCGCGCGAATTTTGATTTGTGGTCAGCGATATTTACGATCGGCGATTTTTGCGAACCTTTGACTCCCCTTTTGGCCAATTACTCTTTATTCCAATCAACCAAATTCTTTAACAAAAAATGCTATTTACTAGTATGCCTTCTATTCTATCGATTGAGCACAAGAAATCTTCAAGTCAACTGTTTCAACTAAAAATAAAGTGATCGGAAATTGTTTAATTTGGCCAATTTAACACAATGTTCAAAAATATTCCAATTTTAAAATAGGCTCCAGAATAAAAATGTAGGTATTCCTGGAAATGACTAACATTTCTTGTTCATTAGTTACATTTTGAGGCTTTACAAATATTAAATTCCGTTTTGATTTTTTATTCACATAATGAATTTTATTCACCAAAAATCAATAGACGATTTTATGTTATTGCAATACTGTAATAATTGTATATAAATATCATCACCATTTTGTGAAGGTATATTAGGACCCACCAGCTGACGTGTATTAGATTGTGTGAGGTCGTTTGTTTACTCTTGAATATCGGCAAAAATTTAACATTTTCCGCTACTTTGAGCTCAGTTTTCAGCCAATTTCAGTGCTAAACCAATCAAAAATCATCTCTATTTCTGT
>NW_026466932.1:0-13235 GCF_026875155.1 Cherax quadricarinatus
GAAAAACTAAATGATTCACCGGTTGGACTAATGCGGTACTAGCCCCAGTTACTTGTTCTATAATAGTGGGTAACATTAAAGGTGCCATTCTTCCTTCAGAGGCGGATCTTTCGTCACCACCTATGGATCTAAGTTTTCCAGCTCCTCTTCCTTGCAAGTTAAATAATCCATACCCCGGTCGGGATTGAACCCACGGTCAGAGAGTCTCAAAACTCCAGCCCGTCGCGTTAGCCACTAGACTAGCTAGCCACAATAAGATTCGTCCAACTAGGTATATTTCTACACCATAGGAAGGTTAGCACAGGCACCACTGTGACCACAAATGCAAGTTTTTACAGACGAATCTCCAGCTAGCGTGGCCATGACGAACTCTAGCTCAAGTCCCTTTACTGCCGTCAACATGACTCACGAAACTGTAATGACACGATTGCAAACAAACCATATCCCGGCCGGGATTGAACCCGCGGTCAGAGAGTCTCAAAACTCAAGCCCGTCGCGTTAGCCACTAGACCAGCTAGCCACAATAAGATTCGTCCAACTAGGTATATTTCTACACCTGGAGTTTTGAGACTCTCTGACCGCGGGTTCAATCCCGGCCGGGGTATGGTTTGTTTGCAATCGTGTCATTACAGTTTCGTGAGTCATGTTGACGGCAGTGAAGGGACTTGAGCTAGAGTTCGTCACGACCACACTAGCTGGAGATTCGTCTGTAAAACTTGCATTTGTGGTCACAGTGGTGCCTGTGCTAACCTTCCTATGGTGTAGAAATATACCTAGTTGGACGAATCTTATTGTGGCTAGCTGGTCTAGTGGCTAACGCGACGAGCTGGAGTTTTGAGACTCTCTGACCGCAGGTTCAATCCCGGCCGGGGTATGGTTTGTTTGCAATCGTGTCATTACGATTTCGTGAGTCAAGTTAAATAATCCCCTTAACAATTCTGCACTGGAAGCTGCATTGTCTCGTACTGTTCATTTGGGGGTGGAAACAGATGATACTGCTCTCGATAGCGAGGTAGCAGGATCACCTGTCCACTCGTCAGGTGAAAATAAGGGTATTGCCTCCAGCACTCTCAATTTCTTGACTTGGGCTCAGACCATAACCCCGGCTTCTCCTACCTCCTCTTCTCCCACCGTAAGTCCTTTTATTTTCCCAGATTTTATGTCTAAGAATGACTTTGTCAATATGCAGGGCAATTGCCCTTCACTTCGGGATTGTCATAACCAAGCTTTTAACAACAAAGTTATCCATGGGAGATACGTATCTCATAAGTTTGAATATATTAATGGTATCTTATATAAATCGGTCTTTAAATCTCATTCTTCAGTGATAGATTATTCCCTACTTGTTCCTAAACCATGCCGAGAGACTGTTTTTCAAATGGCTCATGATTTGCCAGTGACCGAACACTTGGCCCATCGTAAGACGTGGCATAAACTGAAGCACACATATTTTTGGCCAAGCATGTACTTACAGGTTACAAAGAAGTATAGTTCTTGCAATAGGTGTCAGGTGCTTACTGCACAAAATACGCACACTCCTAGATCCTGTATATTTATTAAATCTAAAACTTCCCTCCTGCAGAAACGAGATACTCCACCATAGAAAAGGAAAGTTTGGCCCTTGTGTGGGGTATCTCCAAGCTTAAATTTTATCTACTGGGAAAAGAATTCATTTTAGAAACAGTTCATCTAATTATTTCTCTGACTGGTTAAGTCGTGACAGTCAGTAGAAGATTTGTTGCCATACGCGACTTCCACGTGTTAGAACTTTTTCCTCGCCTATTCTTCTTATACTCCTTGACTATAAGTCTTGGTATGGGGGAGTGTGAGGGAAAAGTTCAATAGATAGGAGTAGCGAGGGAGTATATAGTAACAATAGTTTCATTGCCGGCTACTTGTTAAGGTAGGGTAAGTCCAGCTCCGGCTATTCCTCCCCCCCTTTTTCCCCCTCCCCGAAAGTGATAGTTTGATTGCCGGCTGCTTGTTAAGGTAGGGTCAGTCTAGCTCCCACTATCTCTTCCCCCTCCCTTTCCCCCCCCCCCCCCGAAAGGTGACGTGTGGGGCTCCGGTCAAATAATAAATCACTCGACTCACAGCTCCCAACACTACTGTAAGTACACGCCTGATCATATTTTAGTGGACTTATTGGTTGAAAGCTTCACTTTTGACCAATAATTAACTTAGTGCTTTCAGTCTTTATCTGTTAAATGTTTTAATAATCACCACATCTTTTAGGTATTGTACTTATCATGGAGAGTGATTTCTTAAGCAGTGGGTAATGTCTCTCTTTACAGCTTGGAATGACAACGAGAAGAATAGAAGGAGACGGACTAACGTCCTGGAGTTTACCTGGAGAGAGTTCCGGGGGTCAACGCCCCCGCGGCCCGGTCTGTGACCAGGCCTCCTGGTGGATCAGAGCCCAATCAACCAGGCTGTTGTTGCCGGCTGCACGCAAACCAACGTACGAGCCACAGCCCGGCTGATCAGGAACTGACTTTAGGTGCTTGTCCAGTGCCAGCTTGAAGACTGCCAGGGGTCTGTTGGTAATCCCCCTTATGTGTGCTGGGAGGCAGTTGAACAGTCTCGGGCCCCTGACACTTATTGTATGGTCTCTTAACGTGCTAGTGACACCCCTGCTTTTCATTGGGGGGATTGTGCATCGTCTGCCAAGTCTTTTGCTTTCGTAGTGAGTGATTTTCGTGTGCAAGTTCGGTACTAGTCCCTCTAGGATTTTCCAGGTGTATATAATCATGTATCTCTCCCTCCTGCGTTCCAGGGAATAAGGTTTAGGAACCTCAAACGCTCCCAATAATTGAGGTGTTTTATCTCCGTTATGCGCGCCTTGAAAGTTCTCTGTACATTTTCTAGGTCGGCAATTTCACCTGCCTTGAAAGGTGCTGTTAGTGTGCAGCAATATTCCAGCCTAGATAGAACAAGTGACCTGAAGAGTGTCATCATGGGCTTGGCCTCCCTAGTTTTGAAGGTTCTCATTATCCATCCTGTCATTTTTCTAGCAGATGCGATTGATACAATATTATGGTCCTTGAAGGTGAGATCCTCTGACATGATCACTCCCAGGTCTTTGACGTTGGTGTTTCGCTCTATTTTGTGGCCAGAATTTGTTTTGTACTCTGATGAAGATTTAATTTCCTCATGTTTACCCATATCTGAGTAATTGAAATTTCTCATTTGTTGAACTTCATATTGTTTTCTGCAGCCCACTGAAAGATTTGGTTTGATGTCCCCCGGGGCTTTGCAGTGTCTCAAGGGAAAGACCACGTATGCGATTCGGGGTGTCATCGCAAGGAAGACACGGTGCTGTGGTGGCCCTTTTGCATGTCGATTGAGGATGAGGAAAAAGAGGGGAGCGGTACTGTGCCTTTGGGGAACAGAGCTTTTACCTTTCTGCCTGGATTTTATCTGTTGGACTACCTTCTGTGTTCTGTTAGGGGGAAAAAAAATTATAGCCCATCTCCCGACTTTTCCTGTTATTCCTTTGCCGCATTTTTTTGCGCTATTACCCCATGGTCCACTTGTCGAAGGCTTTTGAAAAGTTGTATAATTACTTTGCGACTTAAAACTCACCGAAATAAAAGTATAAAATTTCTATTCCAGACGACCCCCAGTCACCTCTTGAAAATGTTTAGAAAAAGGCCCATCAACACAGCGCTGGCCAGGCATGGCGTTGAGCATTTTCCCTAAATTAATCAACAAAACTTAAAAAAGGCAAGTTAATTTGCCAAAAGTGCCCTGAGGAATGCTGTTTTATAAGTAACCCCAAAAAGTTCGTTGTTGAAAGGGCGACCAAACGTTGTGCCACCAAAAAAAAACTTTTAAACGTAAGAGATTTCCAGAGTTAAAAGAAAAGGAAAAAAAAAATTTACATGTTAAATTCACTTAGAAAGCAAATCACATTATCCTCCAAATTCCAAGCTTTTTTTAAAACAAACGGGTTTCCCCCATGAAACACCTCGGCGAGAATCAGGAGAGACGGAGGGGGAAAAATACAGGCCCCAAAAACAACGGGTGGATAGTCAATTAAATTTGTTGTTGGGACTGTGGCCATAAAACCCCCTGGAGTCATCGCTGAAGCCCCCAAAAGGTGGCCCCCCAGGTGATCCCAAATGTATTCCAAAGGCCCCTGGGTCACCCCAGCGGTGCCCAAAAAAGGAAAAATTGAAAAAAGCCCTGGGAGCCAAAACCCTGGGATCAAAAAACATGCCCCAAAAGTGGGGGATCACCCCCGCCCCACATTCACTAAAACGTTAGTCCAACAGCCCCTATCCAAAAAAAACAGGGGGAGGCATTCCGCCAACACCAAAAAAACGTAGATCCCTTACCTGGCAGGAAATTGATGTATACCCCAAAAAACCCCAAAACACACACTAGGGAACCCTGATACCCCCAGCCCCCCGCTCACCTGCCCTTCCCCCTTGGGGGGTCTGGGTTCCATCTGCTTGTCTATCGCAAATCACGCAAAATAAGAAAGAAAGTGATTTACATGACATCGTGCATTTTAAAAACACGAGCAAGGCATCAGCAAACCAATTCTCGCCCCCTTCACAAATGAATCACAAATTAAGGGGTTGGAGAAAAAGGCCCACCTTGAAAGTCTCTGTTTTGTGTTCCTCTTTAAAGTGAAGGAAACATAAAGGATTTGGAACTATACAAGTTATGGGGGTAAATGATGATAATATATTCCCCAAAATGTTGCACTGCCAACACTAAAGAAAGAGCCTCCTTTTCTAGGTGGTATAACTTCTTGGTGCTGTTATTTTTTTCCCGGAAGCAGTGAGGGGCTTTATTGCCCTGCTCTACCTTGCAACAAGATTTCCCCCAAAACCCCTGTATAATTTTGCAAAACCGGGGGTGGGTAATCAGGATTATACATAAAAGATTTTGGGGTTTAAGGATACAAAAAGTTCATGTACGAGATATTAAAGTTACAAATAGGGGTGTGTCCTTGGCCACATGGTCATGGGAATCAGATAACCCCCCCCCACGGTTCATTCACACAATTTGCATGTATTTCATAAAGAGGGACAAAACCTTATTTCAAAATGTACTGGGGGCAGTAGTGCACTTTTTCAAGGTATCACCTAGTGTGGCCCAGTAAAAGAAACGTCCAGACTCTCGCTGGATACAAAAACAGTCTCTAGAAATAAACACATCATTCTTTTTTAACCTTAAGGGAAACCCTATTTCACCTCAGCTATCATCCCACCCAGCTGCATTGCCAAATTTCAAAAACCTCTCCCAAAGGGGGTTAACATGGCCCCATTTTTTGAAATTCCCGAAACTCTTTCACAAAGGGGCATATGGCTGAGCCAACACTAAACCAGTTTTCAAAAATCCAAGTCTTCCAAACCCTTTTACAATTTTCCTGCTTACTTTTTCTTTTCAGGCCCTTATCCCCATCATTTTGAAGCCCCCACACGCCCATCATAGCCTTCCCGGCCCCCAGCTCCATGCCAATAAAAAACCTCCAGTTTCCAGAATGTGTAGCACCCCCTCAGGGTCCCCTCTTTGGGCGGAGGCAGATGGGCATAGTGCCACGCCTCATCTTACCCAAGCATTGTCTGAAACTGAGAAAAAACCCGGGGGGAAACATCCCCCTCCTCACGTAGACATGACTTAAATTCCAGAGGTTTCCCCCCAACGGTAATGAAAGGAGGGGGATTTCCCCATCCCAGTCCTTTGGACTGGTAAAAAAAGCACCCTTTCCCCTGAGAGCTGGGAAACCATGGTGCTTTTCTTTGACTCCTAGGATATATAATTGGTAAATTTAACTCAAGTGGGCCTCTAAAAAAATACATGACATTTCATAAAATATGCTTCGGGTGATTTGTGCAAGCCAAAGAGAAAAAAAATGTTTCCCCAGAAATCTCAAAACCCACCACAAAATTTTTCAGAAAGGTTTTATAGCCCGGGAAAAACCTGTTAGGAAAGGAATTTTTAAAAAACCGTTTATTTGCCTCCCGTCTTAACACTGAAATGCCGTTCCTTCAGAACTTAAAAAAATACTGACAAAGACATTTAAGTTCTGCGGGGCCCAAAAGAAACCAGGTCCTCTTAAAAAGAGTCTTGCTCTTTGATCAACTTGCAAAATAAACACTTGGTAAATTTGGGAACCACATTTTCCCCGCAACAGCGATAAATAAAAGCGCCCCGGGAGGCACAACCTCCGGGCCTCACTCATGCGCGAGTCGGGGGTTTTTTTTCCTACATCAGCACCAAGACCACTTCCCCAACCGAGTTCCATTGGGGGGGTTATCATGCTCGCGTTCCCGCAGGTCAGGCTCAATGAACGGCTCCCAGGCCCCCAAACCCCACCACAGTGTCGAAGGGTTACAGGGAGGGACAGCTCCTGCCTTGTTCCCCCTTTTTGGCTAGAGCACCTAAAATTTTAAAGGGCCCCTCCCCCAATTAGGTCATTTTCCCCTGTAAGGCAGGGTCCCCGCAAAACCCAAACATTCCTCACTTTTGAGGAGTCCCACAACGTTGTTGATATTGAAGGTCAACCCTGCAAAAGGTACAAACTTCTGCAATACCTACAGGTGGTACCCGACTGGTACACAACTTACCCATAACCTGTGCCGGGGGGTCCGACAGGGACTCCCGTTTTCCCTTTAAAAAAATTTTCCCAAAAAGTGTTGGTGTACCGACACTGGCAATACACCCCCCGCGAAGCAAGATGTATGTGCACAAGTGTCCCTCAAAGAATAACACCCGTGACCCACCTTCTTTTTTTGTAAGGCCACAGTAGACGACTTGAAATTTGACCTTCATGCGAGGGTCTAAGACAGCTGGTCTTTTTGAATATTTGGGGCAAGACTGCAATGCAAGCAAAATCATGTGTAACCCGGTTTTTTACTTACTGGGAAAAAAATTGTGCAGCCTGGTCTTAAGCATCTTTCGCAATATGCTGCAGGTGGCCCTGTTTTTTGCTTTATTACAGTGATAAGGTTTAAAACCCCCGCACATTGAATAGGCTGGGGCCCATGTCTTGGGAAATTTCTCTTTCACCTGTCCCCCGTAGTTGGACCCGTGAAATACTTAAAACTTCTGGGGATGTACTGGGAAAAATTTGGCTTATTAAAAAATCTGGTGGTTTTGGTGGTAAAGGGTGGCTTAAAAATTCTGAAATTTTATTCCCATTGGTGGGTGGGAAAAACCCATTATTTGTATGTAGGGGGGGGTAACTCACCCAAATTTTTTGTTAGCTAAAAATCGCTCCCGCTCTAAGCATTATTAAAATCTCAAGATCCTTCTCCCAGTATGCCCTTTAAAGGGCAAAAAAACATTTTTCAAAAAGATCCCCAACAAAAATTTAAAAATTACACCTTCTAATTCCTACCCCCCTTTTTTAGGAACCACCATTTTGAATGACTCTTCTCCTTCCCAATTCCCCCAAAGAGCCCTGACTGAAACTTTAGTCCCCTTTAAAAAATTTTGCCCGGTACCTTTTCCCCCAAATTTGAAAGCCATAAACTACCTCTTTTAGCTTTGATAATCAGAAAAGGCCGATCCCCCTAAAGAACTAACAGCCTTAACCCTTTACCCAAACCCTTGGGTCCTTGCTAAGTCGCCCCTTCCTTTTTCGGCCAAATTTGGGGTTTGGCTGTACTTTCAAATAACAGAAAAAATGGTCTGGATCTTTTTTTAAATTTGGGACAAATTTTATGGGTTTATCCCAAAAAAAAAACATCTACCCCGTGTCTGTGTTGGGGGAAAAGAAGTGCCTCTCTTTACTCTTTCTTGAGGGGGGAAGGGGGGCCCCTTTAAGGGTCTTGTTCCCCCGGGCTTTTCATGTTCAAACCTTAACCCTTCCCTTTTCTTTTGCAACTGGGCTAAAAATTTATTGTAAAATTTTACTTTCCCTTTTCCGGGGCCCTAAAAAAGGGAATTTGATTCAATGTCCCTTCCAAATACATTATCCCCCCGAATTTTATGGTCAGCCATTTTGGGGGAAAAATGCTCAAATCTTGCTATTACCACAGAACTTACTGATATAAAAATAAAGCACATACAAAGTACATACACTGAAATAGTAATTCCAAGGGTGATTTTTCATGTGAAACCCCCAAAATTAAACAGGATTGCACACAGAAAAACCAGCAAAAAAATGGGCTATGCACCTGTAAAAAGGGAAAAATTTTTCCAAAAAATTTTGTAAAAATAACCCCCTAAAAATCCAAGATTGTACCTGCAAAGGGAAATTATGCACAAATATCAGGTAATTAAAAACACCCTAAAAAAAACCCAAAATTGCTTTTGAATGTTCCCCTAACCAAACCCCGTAAAAAATGGTTATGATTTTCCAGGTTGCAAACTTTAATTTCCCAAAAAATTTGATAATTTCCCCTTTTTACAGGCCCCCCGTTTCACAGAAAGTGGGATAGCTGGGGGCTTGAGCTTTGTCTAAAGGGGAAAGGGAAAAGTTAACCACATCTAAGATAAACGGCCACCCCCGGGCTATAGTCCAAAAAAAGAAACGCTAAACCAAAAGGGGTTATTTGGGTTAGTTAACAGAGGGGGTTTTGGGGAAAAATCTTGTTGGAAAAAATATTCTCATAAAACACTATATACACCCTCTAAAACAAACCCTTTAAACCTAAAACGCCCAAAAAAGGTACACAAAAAAAGTGGCTGGGGTCCCCACCCTAACCACAGGCCTATCAGCCCGGCCCTCAACTCCACTACCAACCCCATTTCTTTTTTTTTCACTCAACCCCCAGACCTGATATGTAGACCTAGGTGAACTACAGGTAACCATAGAAGGCCTTGGTTGAGTTGTTAAACAAAAGGGAGTACACAACTACAAATTGTTAAAACACACGAATCTCCGACGCCAGCCTCCCACCATGAGACTCCACGTGCTGCCCAGCCACCTTCCCCAGGTCCCCCAAACTGTTGGAAAAAAATCCCTAGCGGTTTTCTTTTAATTATAGTTTAACCTTTTTTTTCGCCCCCCAAATGACATTATAAATTTAAAAAATTATTCTGTACAGTTATAACATTCTATACATAGGGCCACTTCTCCACTTTTGTACTTTACGATTCTGCAAAAACCCTGCAAAAACAGCCCTCCCCCAGACTCCCCTTTAAACCCTGTAATCAAAGGGTTTGGGAAAAAATAGGAGATAGAATAGTTGCTTAAAAAGGGGGGTTTTTTTGGTTTTTAAAAAGCCTTTGACATTCTGAGGCCCATTAAAAGGGGGGATTTTTGGGACTGGTAAGTAAGGTTAGAGGGGCTATAATATTTTCCCTAAAATCCCCCCATACATAAAAAACTTTGGGAGGGATTTCCTTCATGAAGTAGGGAAAATTTTTTAATGGAAGAATTTGGCTAATTTGGGGGCCCCTTTTTCCCAATCCTATTCAGGGCCCCCAAAAAATTAAAATAGCGTGGCCGAAGGAAAATTAGAAAAGAAAAACATTAAGTGGAAACTCGGAAGGTCTAAAAGAGGCTTTAAGTTTAAAAACAATTTCGGCAAATAACTATGTCATCTAATAAGCGCCGTGCCTTCAAGTCCTTTAATAATTGATGGAAAATTTGGAATGTGCGAGCGGTGTTTTATTCCAAAGGGGGGGTAACTGTATATTGATACTAACCTCCGGGAAATTAAACAAAGGCGAATTTTTTTAAGGGGACTTTGGGCCGGTAAGTAAGGTTAGGGGGTAAAAATTTTTCCATAAAACCCAAACCAACTAAGAAACGTTGGGGGGGATTTCCTACATAAAGTACGGAAAATTTTTAGGGAAGAATTTAGAAATTTTAAAGGGCCACTTTCCCACTCCCTACTTCTGGCCCCAAAAAAATAACAGTGCGTGGCCGAAGGAAGATTAGATAAGTTAAACGTTAATGGAAAACTCGGGAAAGGTTTCCAAAGGATTTTTAAGCTTAAACAATACCCGGGCAAAATAACTATGTTCTAATAAGTTTGCCGTCCTTAAAAGTCCTTTAATAGATTGATGGATCATTTTTTGGAATGGCGAGCGAGTTTTTTATTCCCAAAAGGGGTAACTGTTTTTTGAAATAACCTCCTGGAATTAAAAAAGGCAGGATTTTTTTTAAAGGGGACTTTGGGACTGGTAAGAAGGTTAGAGGGGTAAAATATTTCCATAAAATCCCACCATACATAAGAAAGTTGGGGGGTTTCCTTCATAAAGTAGGGGATAATTTTTTAATGGCAAAAATTTTTTAGCAATTTGGGGCCACTTTGCCATCCCCTCTTCGGGCCCCCCAAAAAATTTAACAGTAGCATGGCCAAAGGGAAGACTTAAATTAAAACATTTAAGTGGAAACTTGGAAGGTTCAAAGAGAGTTTTAAAGTTTAAAAACAAGTATCTGGCACAATAACTTTGTCATCTAGATAAGTCCCGTCCCTTCAAGCCCTTTAATAGATTGATGGATCGTTTCTGGAATGTGTGACCAGTGTTTTTTCTGAAGGGGGAAACTGTATTTTGATACTGACCTCCTGGAATTAAAAAGGCGAGATTTTTTCCCCTTATCTGTAAAGGTCCCTGATAGTAACTTTAAGGAGGTCTAACTTGGACACAAAAGTGCCTACCCCCAGTCTTTTTGTCATCCCGACGTGGGAAGGGTAAGCTCTGCAATTGTGACCTATTCACCCTTTCGGTTTTTGTGCCTTCGAAAACCCCCCAGCTTTTTAACAAGGATTTAGAGGAAGCCCATGGACCAGAAAATTACCTTACTAACCCATGCTCTAACAGAAAAATCTAACCCCCTGTAAGTGCCTTCCTTTTTCAGGATTAGCTCTGTAGGGGGAGAATTTAATAGGTTTAGAGTTTCCAACATCTACGTATGTTCCTGTGTACATTTTTTCGGTACATCTAAAAGGATCAAATAAGTTTTAAGAGGCAATTACAAATTTTTAAATTGATTTTTAGATATCCCCCCATTAAGGGTGGGGTCCTTGAGGGCGACAGAATTGGAAAAAATTTACATTTATCCAGAAATAGGTGCAAAGGTCAGGTCATCTTTTAATCAAGGACAGAGTCATTACTGAACTTATCTGGTGTATTAATTTCTTTATTTGATTAATGTGGTAAATTTTAGTTTTGGTCGTCAAGGGGAAACCCCCATAATTTTATGAAAATAATTTACTTACAATTTACATAGGTCCCCTAAACTAGCTTTTAAGGTGTGGTCGGGATAGGTTCTTGTCAACTCTTTCCGTTTTGGAGGAGCGAAAAAATTTAATTTTTTCCAAAACCTCTTTTCCCTGTGTTTTGGCTGCCTTTAAGTTAGCCTTAGCCCCAAGAGGCCCCCTTAACCTTGTGAAGGGTTGTTGTTGGCAGATCTTCTCCCTCCATCCTTCTTTGGCCCCGAAGAGGACCTCGTAATTGTGCCCAAAGATCAGCTCAAACGGAAATTTTCCCTGTAAACTCCTGCACAGTTTCCCTTATTGAAAAACAGCAACAAAGTAGGATTTATCCCCGTTGTAAAAAAATGCATACAAAAAAGTTTCATGGGTTCTAAAAGTTTAAAGGGAAACTGTCCAAGGTGCCTGGGGGCTGAGGATGTTGGGCAGTGGTATTTGTGAAATTTCCCATCCTAGTTAAAGTTTCTCAAAAGGTTTGGCAGTAAAATTTTTTACCTTGATCACTTTGAATGATTTAGGAATGCCAAAACAAGAGTAAACTTAGTTAAAGCTTTAAAAATTGCTATGAATTTGGGATGGGAAATTCTTCTGGGTATTTTAGTATTTTCCAAAAGGTACTAACATTTTTCCAAGATTGGATTTTTGGGAGTGGGGCCCACACAATTATAAATTAAATCTTGGGAAAGGGTTTCCATTAACAGGTTTTGGAGGGGGTTAAGGTTTTAAAAGGGGTGTCCAGGTTTCCCCACGTGCTGAATTCTCTACAACAGGGGATGTGATTCTTACATCCTACTTAAATTTGGCCAAAAAAATTCCCTTTTAATTTATGTAGTGTTTTAGTAATTTCTAAGTGGCCCCTAATGAAGAGTTATGAGCTATATTTAATATTTGAAGTTTAAACTTTTTTGGAACAACTAACCTGCCTTGCCTTCTATTCCTTACCATCCTCAGTGCAGACTAAGAAGTCGTTTTTAATTTTATTTTAACTGGTGATCTGAGAAGGATTTACCCATGGCTGCCTGAAAAGCGATATTTAATGAAGGGTCTTTCTGCTGTTCCTCCTCTGGAAGGACATCTCTGGCAAATTTCTGCAACACTGGAATAGGAAGGCTTGATCTGGGTCTGTTCACTAAATTTACGAGGCCCTGCCAGTTTTCCTCTGTAAAACAAATTGGCTATTCCGAGATCAGAGTCGTCCAAGCATAGGCTAGCATTCTCATCAGAGATCCCTTGGGATTTTGCCCGAGTTATGGTCTACATCGGAAAAGAATTAATCATTATTGGTTCTGGACATGTACTAGAATTGTAATGTGTATTACCCAGTAATAACATGGCATCTTGCATAGGAAATCCATCAGAAACACCTACAGTCAAATGTCCGTGCAATACTTGCACTGCACATATATTTTATGTAAGAGGACAGAAAACAGTGCTCCTCCATAAGCTTCTAAAAGAATGGAGGATTGTAATGAGATGTGCTAAGAGAGGGGAATACTCCCTCTTAAAAGTGAGCAATATGCTCCAGTATCCCTAGAGGTTCTGACTTGATTTCTTTTGAATTTTCTGAAGGATATTTGACAGATTACTATAATATGGGGCCATCTCCTTCTCTACTTCTTTCCTAATGGTTGGGTTTATTTGGGCAGTTAGGTCTGATTTATTACAATGGAAGCAAGCAACTTTTTGATCTTAGCTCCTTGCTAACGTTGTGGCTGGTGCTGCTCTGGGTACTGTTGTCGGGATACACCATGTTGAGTTTGTCGCTCACCAGGTTGACCATATGTTGAGTAGCGTGGCTCACCAGGTGACTTAGTTGGCTGACATCGCTGTTTCTCCTTCCTGCTGGCACTTCATTCTCCAATCAGGAACTTTTCGTCGACGGTCTCTGCTCATGCCAAGCTGAAATGAAAGTAAGACCACATTGTGCAACATCTGGAAAAAATCTTTTGTAGACGTTCGCCATCCAGTGCTTTAAAACAATACAGATTCTAGGAATAATAAGAAGACAGTAGAACATTTCAAAAATAGGTAATCAGTCCCCTAGCCTTTGGGGTTTGTGTTTACAGAACGTGGGGAGGAGAATCTGGGGGAAAGCAAGAAGACTGG
>NW_026466933.1:0-13060 GCF_026875155.1 Cherax quadricarinatus
TGGGGAGTTTACAGGGAAGCTTTTTTTTGGCACAATATAAGTTTCTATTTTGGATATAAAGGGGCAAACTTGTGACTAGTTGGGAATCATTATTTTTAAATTAAATATGTATTTCTGTCTATAGTCGAATGGGGAGTGAGTGAAAGTGTGAACAACAAAGCAATCACCCTCCCAGAAGACTCCGTTTTAGACCATCATGTTTAACTTGTGATAACTTTTTTACACCAGCTAGGCGAGAAATTTCTTCTTGAACAGTTGCTTTAACAAGTGATTTAAGGAAGGGATTACTAGCAATGAGCTTCTTGGGAGGGACTTGCAGGTATGTGATATTAAATGAACATATCTTCCAGGGAGGGTGAAATGCTCGTTGTTTACAGTGATACAGATCATAAAGGGTTAAATAAAATTTAATGCAATTGCACAGTTTCACAATCCATTTAGAACTGTGTGCATTTACTTCTAGACACTTAGTAAAGTTCATTGTGACAGTGTCTGGTTCATTTCTTAACATTCTAATACCGAGTACAGTGTTAATCTCAACAATCCCATCCCTGATACTAGAAATACCAAGCTCCTTCCTCATATTAAGAACCTTTGCAGATTTGGGACAACCAAGAATAATTCTGTAAGCTTCATTTTGCATTAACTCCAAGGGTCAGAGAGAACTTTCTCTAGTTAATATAAACATCTTTCTTCTTTCTTTCAACACACCGGCCGTATCCCACCGAGGCGGGGTGGCCCAAAAGGAAAAACGAAAGTTTCTCCTTTTACATTTAGTAATATATACAGGAGAAGGGGTTACTAGCCCCTTGCTCCCGGCATTTTAGTCGCCTCTTACAACACGCATAGCTTACGGAGGAAGAATTCTGATCCACTTCCCCATGGAGGTAAGAGGAAATAAACAAGAACAAGAACTAGAAAGAAAATAGAAGAAAACCCAAAGGGGTGTGTATATATATGCTTGTACATGTATGTGTAGTGTGACCTAAGTGTAAGTAGAAGTAGCAAGACATACCTGAAATCTTGCATGTGTATGAGACAGAAAAAAAAAAGACACCAGCAATCCTACCATTGTGTAAAACAATTACAGGCTTCAGTTTTACACTCACTTGGCAGGACGGTAGTACCTCCCTGGGCGGCTGCTGTCTACCAACCTACTACCTAGTAATATCAACATGGGAGCAGCATAATCAATTAAGGACCTAACATAGGCTATGCACATCATTCTCACGATTCTCACATTAGCACCATAGTTGGGGTTGTACCAGCAACAGCTTGGAGAGCATTTAGCATATCTTTGCATTTCTTATTTGTTGTGGTATAGTGGATTTGTTTAAAGGGTACATCTACACCAAGATATCTGTAATTTTTAACGTAGCTAATGCTTTCACCCTGCAAATAGATGGGTGCGAGATGTCGTTTGCTTGTTAATATCTTTGTTTAGAGAAAGATATTATAGGCCTAGTTTAATTAAAAAATTTGCTTGAACTTCATTAACCCTTTCAGGTCCGACAGGCCCTCTCAGAGACTTGTTCTCAGGGTCGCCAAATTTAAAAAAAAAAAAATTTTTTTTTTCTATAAAAAGATAGAGAATTTTTTCCCCGGAACATAAAAACACCAAAAGTATGAAATTTGATGGAAAACTTACAGAATTATGCTCTCACAAAGCGGTCTCGACAATTTTTAAACGCATCGCTATTTTGCCTATTTTGACCCTATTTTCAGCCAATTCCAGTGTACTAGTCGACAAAATCATAACTATTTTTTTAGAACTCCATTTTTTCTATCGAATGAGTACAAGAAACCACCCATTTACCGATTTCAACTATCCAATACAATGGTCAGAATCTAGCAATTTTCCCAAATTTCACACAATTTCAAAAGAAGCCATTTTTCTGAATAGGGTCCAGAATAAACAAGAAAGACATTCCTGGCACTAAAATAACATTTCCTCTGTTCATTAGTCACATCCCCACACCCCTCTTACATTTTTTTGCTTTCCACTTTGTTTTTTTATTCTCACAAAAAAATAGAAGATTTACTGTTATGCAGACTACTGCATTATGTAGAAATGGTATAAATAAAATCAGTGCACTTGTGAAAGAATATTAGACTCACCATTTTGACGTGTATTAGATTCATAGCATGATTTGTTTACTTTTGAACTTCGGGAAAAATCAAACATTTCTGCTACTTTGAGCTCAATTTCAAGGTACTTTCATTGTAAAACCTCAAAATAATATCAATTTCTGTAATATGTCTTCCATTCTATAAAATGAGACCAGGAAAACTAGAATACACCCAAAAAATACCATACGAAAATACAGTGCAAATTCGCCGTTTTAATCCAAAAAAAACGGTCAAAGTTTTTTTTTCTAATTACGCAAATGCGTGCTGCAGGATTTTTTTTATACTGCACACACTGACCACATAGACCCATTCTTTAATATGTAGCCACCAGCTTTCTCTCATTAGATTTGAGGGAGATAGAATTTACGCGTACTATACATCAAAAACCCTGGGGCGTAAGCTGTACAGTACGGCCAAAAACCCCGAAAGGGTTTGGAATGGTACTCAACTTCCTATGCCCCCGTTGTGTGGATCAGATGTCATCAGCCCTAGTTTTAGCTATATGTTTTTAGTAGGCAGAAGAGCATTTAGGAGAACATTAATCAGAATATAAATAGCATGGGGCTGAGAACACCTTCCTGCGGTATACCTAGGGACATTTCTTTAGACTCACTTCTAAAGCCTTGGTAGAGGACAGAGGTTACTCTATTTGACAGGTATCCTATTATCCAGCAGAGTAAGCTACCACCAATATTCGTTTTGGCTAGTTCATGTAGTATAAGGGTTCTGTTTGCGATATCAAATGCAGATTTTAGATCAAGAAATGTGGTAAAACTAGTAAAGGTGTGTGCAGTGAGAAAGGTGAAATACAGTTCTGCACACTTTTACCTTTCATGAACCCATAGAGGTAGGGGGAGAAAGTTGGGTGTATGATTCTGTAGTACAGTCTGTTAAGTATCATTCTTTCAATTACAGTGGACCCCCGCATAGCGACCTTAATCCGTGCAAGAGGGCTGGTTGTTATGCGAAATGTTCGGTATGCGAATGAATTTTCCCCATAAGAAATAATGGAAATCAAATTAATCCGTGCAAGACACCCAAAAGTATGAAAAAAAAAATTTTACCACATGAAATATACATTTTCCTACACACAAAGAGAAGGATACATGCACAATAGTAGAGTAGTACATGCACAATATATATTGTGCATGTACTACTATACTAAATGAAGAATAAATGACACTTACCTTTATTGAAGATGCAGCAATGACTGATGAGACACTGTGTCCTGGGAGTGCCTTTTCCTCCTGAGTACTGTAGGTCCTGTTTGGCATTTTCTTCCAGAACAGGCCTTATCACACTGTGTATGCCACTACGATTCTTAAATCTCTCAAACCAACCTTTGCTGGCTTTAAAATTTACCAATATGAGCACTAGTTCCAGGCATTTTTCCCTGTTCACCTGGGTGTTAGTCAACTGGTGTGGGTTGCATCCTGGGAGACAAGATTAAGGACCCCAATGGAAATAAGTTAGACAGTCTTCGATGACACTGACTTTTTTGGGTTATCCTGGGTACCAAATCCTCTGGGGTTAATTGTTTCTTGGTATTCTCAATAAGCCACACCAACAACAGTGCTACAGCAGCAGCAGCAGCTGACGGTGGTACAGCAGCAACAGACGATGCTACAGCAGCAACAGACGATGCTACAGCAGCAGCAGACGATGCTACAGCAGCAACAGATGATGCTACACAAAAGCATGCATGCAGAACGATGCTACAGCAGCAGCAGACAATGCTACAGCACAGCAGACGATGCTACAGCAGCAGCAGACGATGCTACAGCAGCAACAGACGATGCTACAGCAGCAGCAGACACCGAGCAACAGCTAGCAGAAAGGACGATGCTACAGCAGCAGCAGACGATGCTACAGCAGCAGCAGACGTACTACAGCAGCAGCAGGACGGTGGTACAACAGCAGCAGCAGCTGACAGTGCAGCAGCAGCTGACAGTGCAGCAGCAGCTGATGGTGGTACAGCAGCAGCAGCGGCTGTACCACCAATAGTAGCGATGGTTGATTGGGGTTTATTATACAACCTGGCCAGCTCGAGACACGCACTCCACTTTCATACTTATCAATGATCTTTTTCTACATCTCTATAGTAATTCTCACCCTTATTGCTGTAGGGTTGGCACTAGAAGCTTTCTTGGGGCCCATGGTCACTTATTTTCCAGAAAAAAATCACCAAAAACACTGTAATAATACGAAATGTTCCGATTGTATGCTTGGATGTTACCGCGGAGGCTGGCTGGTAAACAATGCCACTGGCGGAACATGTGAGCGTGGCTCAGGCCGCACATTGGACGCGCTCTCGGACGAAGGGCGGTGAGCGGGTTTTTTGGCGGTATGCAAGGCAAAATTTTTGCGATCAAAGCGTCCGGTATGCGGATTGTACGGTATGCGATGCGTACGGTATGCGGGGCTCCACTGTATTATTATTATAATCAAAAAGAAGCGCTAAGCCACAAGGACTATACAGCGCTGCAGGGCAGGAAGGAAGCGAGGGCATCAGGTGGCAAAAGGGACATAGGGTGAGTAATAGGTTACGGATAACAGCGGGGTAGTGGATGGTGAAAGGGTAAAGGGCAGCAAGAGACGAACTAGAAAGGGCTGAGGGGAGTGCGAAAAGTATCACAGAGTTTGTGGAGAAAATCAGTCTTGTCAAGAAGTCAATGAGAAGTCAGGATTAAAGGAGGGTCCATCAGCAAGAAGGGAAGGTAAAGAGAGAGTAGTAGAACGAAGACGACGTTGGAGGTAAATTCTGCGTGCTCGTTGATAGAGGGGGCAGTCTAACAGAATGTGGCTAATCGATACTGGAACTTGACACTGCTCACAGAGAGGAACAGGGTGCCTCTCCATGAGATACCCATGATAAGACGAGTGTGGCCAATGCAAAAGGCGGGAGAGAGTGGTCTCCCAACCTCGGCACTGATGACAAAAGACAGCCATAACCTATGCTCAGTTTAATAGAATGAAGTTTGTTACCGAGCAAGTTACCAACTTGTTGCCAACGGGTGCGAAGGTGGGTAGCTATTGCAGCAAAATAGTCCAGAAATGGAACCCCCTCGATAGAAATTGGTAGGTCATGTACTGCTGACCGGCAGCAGTGTCTGCCTGTTCTTTGCCCTGTATGTCGACATGACCAGGACCCAACAAAAAACAATATTTTTATGTTTGGTAGAGATACGGCGTAGCCAAAGCTGGATACGAGAACGAGGGGATGAGATGTACAAATTTTCGTAAAAGCCTGTAGAGCACTAAGGGAGTCTGAAACTACTACAAATGATGACACAGGCACAGATGCGATACGAATAAGGGGCTGCAAGAATGGCATACAGTTCAGCAGTAAAAATGCTAGCTGAAGATAGTAAATGCCCCCGCACGACGCTGTCCGGAAACACTGCTGCGAATCCGACGCCGCCCTGAAGACTTAGAGCCATCTGTGTACACAGCGGTGGCATGAGAAGGGGAGTGAAGTGGTCAAGAAAAAGAGAGCGGGAAGCCACCGTTGAGCTTTCGAGCAAGGGAGTAGAAAAAAACAGACCCGAACACTGGAACTTCCCAGGGGGGTAGGGAAAAAGTGAGATGCTACATGAAACATAAAAAGGGTTTGCTAACTGAAGGGAAGACAAGAGTGAATGTAGGCGAAGAGAAAAGGACGACCCAAACAGGGCGGCGAAAGAATAAAGAATGTCTACTAATATCGGTGACCATTCTATAAATGGAAGGATTGTGTAGATCGTGAGAGCGTACAAGTAGCGAAGGCAATGGGCATCACGGCAATCAACAAGGATGGAACATTCGCTTCTGTATAGTGGCTCTCAACAGGGGAAGAGCGAAAAGCACCAAGGCACAAACGTAATCCTTGGTGATGGATAGAGTTAAGGCTAGAGAGAGTAGCAGAAGGGGCCCCGCGGAATAAATCGGGGTCACCATACGATTTTTCGATAAAACGAGGCTGAATGTAGGCGAAGGAGAGTTCGACGATCACTCCCCAGGAAAGATGAGCAAGGGTTTTAAGAAGGTTTAGCCGGCTGCGACAAGTTGCCTTCAGAGAGGTAAAGTGAGGTTTCCAGGATAACCGACGGCCCAAAGAGAAGGCCTAGAAACCTGACTGTATCACGTTGGGGGAACGGGAGCCATAGAGATACAAAGGATGATGGGAAAGATAACAGAGCGTCTAGTGAAAGTAATTTGGTGAGTTTTTGGTACTTAAAAATTTTAAACCATGCGTGTTGGCCCAAGTGGAAACACGGCCCAACCGCATGCGGGAGAGAAACTGCAATAAAAATACAGTCAAGCGCAGCACAAGCAATAGCGAAGTCATCAACATAGAGTGATGACCAAATATTGGGTGGAAGAACATAGGCCAAATCATTTATAGCAAGGAGAAAAAAGTGTTGTGCTTAGAACACATCCCTGAGGGACACCTTCAGTTTGGGGACGAAGTCCGGAAAGAACATTATTGACTCGAACACGGAAATGTCTGTCAGTTTAAAAAGTTCTTAAGGAAGGATGGTAGATTCCCCTCGGAGGCCTAAGGAAGGGCCTGGCCAAAATATTATACCTCCAAGTTGTGTCATATGCCTTCTCAAGGTCAAAAAATATGGCAATAACTGAGTGATTATTCGCAAAGGAAATTACGAATATACGTATCCAAGTGTATAAGGGGTCTATGGTAGAACGACCCTTACGAAAGCCATTTTGACTAGGGGAAAAGACTTTTTGTGTGTCTCAAAATACCACATTAAACGTCGATTTACGAGACTTTTCCATCACTTTTGCAAACTGCACTAGTAAGAGCGATGGGGCGATAGTGGGAGGCATCATGCCCCTGTATACCCGGTTTTGGGGAAAGGGAGAACAAGGGGCAGATTTCCACAGCTGGGGAAGAACCCTGTGCCCAAATAAGATTGAAGAGGTGTAAGAGGACTACAAGGCTGACCGATTTTAAATGTTGAAAACATACGAATATGAATGTCTTTCAGGCCCAGCTGCCGACGATCGGCAAGCTGAGAGCGTTGCTCCAGTTCTTGAAGTGTAAAAGGCACTTTAAATACTGTTCTTCTCTGAGAGAAGAAAAGTCCAAGGAACTAACTCTCTGGCAGACTTGAGGAAAGAAACGGGGGGCATAGATGGAGCCCTCGGGCAATAGGGACCAGATGTGTGCTAAGTTCAATGGCAACGTCGAGAGGGTTTGCAAACATCAACACCAGCGACCCGTAGAACAGGACCGGGTCAGGAGTATTTACCACTCAATTTCCTCATTTTTTTTCCAGACTGCACTCATAGAAGAAGCAGAGGTTGATGGTGGAAACAAAAGTCTCGCCAACAAGTGCGTTAGCTTCACGGATGACACGGCGACCGATCGCACGCTTCTGTTTTAAAAGCAAGAAGTCTCTCTGTGGTTCTATTGTACCGGTACCTGCCCCAGCAGCGCGTTTCAAACGTACTGCACGAGCACAAGCAGGAGACCACCAAGGCACGCATTTCTGAGAATGCCTGCCCGAGTTTGGGTAAGAATGAGAAGCTGCGGTTAAAACGGAGGACGAAAGAGGTGTAAAAGCTCATCGATGGGGGACGAAGAAGGAACCTCTTTAAAAACATTAGGTGTGAGTAAAGGTTCCAATTTGCTTGATCAAATTCCCAGCGTGGGATGCGAAGAGGTGGTGAAATAGAAGGGGAAGTAAGAATGATTGGAAAATGATCGCTGTCATGTAAGCCCGGGAAGAACAACCAAGTGAAGTCTAATGCGGCGGAGGAAGAGCAGACTGAGAGATCGATGCAAGAGAGAGTGTGATCCGAGGATAAAAAAGGGGTTGTGAGTACTTGTATTTAAAACATGGAGGGGTGGTGGCAAGAAAAGCCTCTAACTGAATGCCAGGGAATCACAGTGAGACCCCCCCCCCCAGAGGAAATGGTGGGCATTAAAATCACCAAGTAACAGAATCGGTGGTGTAATGACAAACAAGAAAGGCAATATCCGGGAAAAAATAATGCCCGAGAAGGAGAAGACAAAAGAACAAGCGTATACCACCTATGCAAGTGGATACGGGCTGCTGTGTAATGCAGCAAGTACGAACAAATAGCTGATGGTATGGAATATCAGTGCGTAGAAGAAGGGCACTTTCATTAAAGGTCCCCTCAGGAAAAGGATCTGAAAATACAATAAATTATAGCCTGAGATGGGAGAGATAACAGCAGAGTGTAATTTTGGTTTTCCCGTAAGCAAACACCAACAGGGGAAAACTGGGAGAGTAACATCTGAAAGCTCACCCCAATTACCCCTGAGCCGGTATATTCCACTGTAAATATGCCATGATTGGCAATGAAAAAAGATACCTGAAATCCGCAGGTAAGGTTCCTACGGACTAGAGGGGTTTTGAAAAGTCCACATGCGGAGGCAGTGGAAAACGTTCAAGCAGCGAAGGAACGGTTTCCTGTGAAGAAAGGAGATGCGCAGATTTGGGGTAGAGGAGAGAGAAGGGGCGGAGGTGGATCATGTCCATTGATGGTTTGGTCTCTGTAATAATTCAGAGATTGCTTCAAGTGTTTTTAGAATTCAGAGACGTCGTATGGGAGACAATATTGGAAATGGGAGGGGAGGATGAGTAAAGATTGGAACTGTAATGGACTGTACCAAGGTAGGGGGGGGGCGAAAGGGGGGAGGGAACTGGAGAAGCGTGGAAGGGGACAGAAGAGGCAGAAACCTGGGAGGTGGCAGAAGAGGAAGAAACTTGGGAGGGAACAGGGAGAAGGTACAGTACGAGGGAGGGGTGAACCTCTACACTGTAACAGGGCCAGTGAGAGGGGGAGAACCAGGTACAGAGACAGGGAAGGGAAAATGAGAGGTAGAAGATGGGTAGTGGTGTTAACGGACCTTTTTTTGACTTTGAAAAGTAGAGGGACGATTGGGAGGAGGGGTCATACGAGATCTCGTCGCTACTGAGGCTTGTGAGAGGAACACAAGAAGCAAGATCAGACTGAGACTTGAAGTAGGACTCTGAGCCGAGGACAGCAAAAGAATTAGCTAAGGAGTGACTATGGGAGAGGTAACCACAGAGGTTGGGGTTTCAGAAGATGGGGTACCAGAAGTGGGGGGACGTTTGAAACACGGGAATAAGAAACACGAGGTAGTCTCCCTTTGGGGGCGGAGATGAAAACTGCCATGGCATAAGGGAGACCTTCTGCCTCTTTGAGTTAACGGATTTCCCGCTCGTTTAAGTAGACTTGACAACGGAGAAGTACGAAGGTGAGCCTCATGACAATTAAGGCAAGAGGAGGTCGATTGCAAGACGTATTAGAATGGTCATCGCACCACAACTGGGCATTCGGGGATAGAATCTGCAATATTTGTGGAGGCCAAAAGCAAAATCAACTGGGGCGTGTAGGGGGTCAGCCGAACGAAAAGAAATTTGCTACAGAACTGGATGGGTTCCCCAGGCTGTAAGATTAAAACCAAATTGGGGGACGTTTGCCCGGGGAGAAAAACAATGTCTCCCCTTGAGGGGGGAGAAATCCTGCAAAGGGTTCCGCCCCTTGGGTTAAAATTTCCCGCTGGAATTTGTTGAAATATGGAAACGGGAGAAGAAGGGACCCTACAAAAAAAGAGGGAATTTCAGACTTTAAATGTACAGGAAACAGATCAATTGGGAAAGACGAAAATTTTTGGAGCCTGGTACATTCTGTAGTGACAATTTTGCGTAAACCCCTTCCTTAAAAACATGA
The DNA here is from genome assembly GCF_026875155.1 of Cherax quadricarinatus. Classification (NCBI taxonomy): domain Eukaryota; kingdom Metazoa; phylum Arthropoda; class Malacostraca; order Decapoda; family Parastacidae; genus Cherax; species Cherax quadricarinatus. Next base: position 9,859 of record NW_026466933.1, read on the forward strand.
AAAGGGGGTATTTTTTAAACAACATTGGCTAGGGAGTCCTTGCCCGTGGCAGAAAAATACGTAAGGTCCTCCTGAGGAAGGGGAAATTTAGTTTCCCCTTTCAGTCTGACTGTCTGGAAAGGTATGGGAAGGGGAGTGCGACCTTTTCTAAAGAAGAGAAGGTGGTAATATTCACAGGAAATTTCTTGGAGGCGGGACCCGAGTTGGTCCACTGAACGGGGCCGGCCCATCGAAAAAATTCCCACCATGGGAGGAGGCCGAAGGGCAAAAGAAGAGTAGAGGAAGGTCGATAAATGAAGGATAGCCATCAGTCCCGAAACGGGTGGGAAAAGGAGGAAGAGGTCGACCTGAGAAGAGCGAAGGTGGTAAAGATCACGGGCAGGAATGCGTTATCGAAAGGGGCCGGGGACCAAAGGGTTTGGGACTGGCGCCGGGTTGAAAATTCCTCAGTAAGGGGGAAAAAAAAGTAGAAGGGAAAAGGAATAAAAAATAAAAAAAAGATATAAAGGGGGGACCGGGGAGGTACCAGGGGGAAAGAAAGGGCCGAAATTGGCCCAAAAAGGCCTCAGAACCCGGGGCGGATCAAGGGCCCGGGGGCCCTTCCCCTAGACTTAAAGGGCTTCCGGGGTTTGGACCTTTTTTAATTGGAGAAGGTTTGGAAAAAAAGAGGGGGGCCAGGGAAAATCCCGGGAAAAGGGGGAAAAACCTCCCGGGCCCAACCCCCAATCCGAAAGGGGTTCCAGGAACCGCCTCCGCCCATAGACAACCCAAGGAAACCAACCCCTCTGGGTACCCGGGAGAGGGACAGGACAATTTCCCCAGGAATCCAGATTCCAAAAAAGGCCCCAAACAAAAGCCACCAAACCAAGGGGCATCAACGGAATGATTTTTGGACCCCGGTACAATTTCCCCTACCTAGGAACTAGCGTGCCTGTGGGAAAGAAAAAAAAAAAAAAAAAAAACCCAAAAGGCCAAAAAGGAAGGGCAAAAGGGAGGGGGGGGAGGGAAAAGGGAAAAAGGGGAGGATGGGATAGAGAATGGGGATTGGGGGGTAATTAGGTTCGGGCTGAGGAAGTAGACCGACAGGTCTAATTCCTCAACCAAGCCTCTTCACCATGCCAAGGAGCCCCCCTTGAAGAGGACCTTAAGTTATAAGTTTGCATATCCAGGCAACTTTTGGTGGAGGCGCTCCATCTTTCAGTTTTACATTTCCCGCAAACAAATGACATCAATATTCTTGGTTGCACTAATATGATTGAGTCAGGCAACCGTTTCCCCGATGGAAGCAAAGTTCCATGAAAAGATTTGTAATGTAACCATTGTAGTGAGTTATTACAAACTCTTGCTCATAGGATGGTAAAACTATTATGCTTGCCTACATTTTGCAGACACTTAAGAGCAAATAGCAAAATTTGTACGTCTTATCTTCAGAACCTTTTACTTAAGCATTTCTCGGCATCTTGTCGGCCATTCCAAGCCAAGTCTTGAAGCCATGAGTCATGAGCTTCTTTCTTACAAATTGCTTGAAACTGAACAGAGATTGTTCCACTTTTTACATGATCAACATACTCAAGAGCATCATCCGACTACATATATTCATTAAACTCATCACATTTGTTCAAATTACTCAATCTTTTCCTGCAAGTTTTTTATAATTTGAGGAAAGGGTCAGGCAAATCCAATGCCTCTCCAGTGGATGGCACTTCTGAGGTAGTTCTTTCTGTATTATTTTTATTATTATAATAAAAAAAGAAGCGTTTAAGCCACAAGGGCTATATTTTTCTTTCGTAACACCTATCACCTTAACGGGTACCATGGTTACATGAGTGTTCTCTGAGGGTGCCTGGGGCAAGACTGCATCATCATTCATTGTGGGTAGGTCCTGTACATCTAACTCAACTCCAACTCCAGGGGGGGTTACAAGTTGGTTTTTCGTCTGACTGTTGTAGATGTGTGTATTGGGAAGAATGACATGCTCATCCCCAATTCAGGTGTAGGCATATGTAATGGGTTAGTGGCAGATCAGTAGTTCCAAATGTGCTAGCAGGGATGGCCAGCTCCTCCACAAATGGTGTGGGGATGGCATTCTGGTATTCACCAGCATCCTTTGCAGGAGGGTTTGGGGGCTTCCACACTTTGCAAGGTTCAGTCTCAGATCTGTCTGGGTAGACTGGATGGCCTCATCCTGGTTACCATTAACCCCTTTGAGGGGCCGTGCCGTAGATCTACAGCTTTATGTTGAGGGGTCCAAACCGTAGATCTACATCATGAGCTCAGCTCACTCTGATAAGCTGTGAGCGGTAAATTTTGGCCTACATATGAAAAGGAATACATCTACGTGGTAAAGTGTTTCACCACATAAAACAAATCCTGCAGCACACAGTGCATAATGAGAGAAAAAAAAACTGAGACCATAATCTTTTATTAAAACAGCAACTTTGCAGTGTTTCTTCGTAATGTTTTTTATAGTTGTATTTGCGATTTCTTGATCTCATTTGATAGAATGGAAGATAGTTACAGAAATAGAGTTGATTTTGATTGGGGTTTGGTACTGGAAATGACTTTAAACTGAGCTCAAAATAGCGAAAATGTTAAATTTTTTGCCGATGTTGAAGAATAAACAAAAGACCTCACACATCTAATACACGCCTGCTGTGGGTCTAATATACTTCACAAATGTCTGATATTATTTATACAATTATTACAATATGCATAACAGTAAATCGTCCCATTTTTTTGGGTTTGAATAAAAATTCATTATGTGCATAAAAAATCAAAATGGAATTCATTAGTAAAGCCTGAAAACATAACTAATGAACAGAGGAAATATTAGTTAGTGCCAGGAATGCCTGCATTGTTTATTCTGAACCCTATTTTGAAATTGGAGTATTTTGAACTTTGCATTAAATTGGCCAAATTACCAATTCCAATCACTTTATTTTTTAGTTGAAACATTTTAGTTGGCGAATTCTTTTGCCAAATCGATAGAATAGAAGTAACATAGTGAAACAGCTAAGAATTTGGTCGACTGGAATAATGTACAGGTCCGCCATCCCCAAATCGGCAATCAGTTTTTTCGGCACTAATTTTGGCTTTGCATAATTTCAAACTTCCAGGGGCCCACACCAACCCGCGGGACTGTTTGTGGCGCTACTTTTTGCACAAGTCATTCCAATTTCTTTTTCCCCCCCTTTATTTTTTT
>NW_026466935.1:0-13725 GCF_026875155.1 Cherax quadricarinatus
AAAACCTGGAAATTTTCAAGAAAGGGTAAAAAAAAAAAAAAGGAAATATAATAATCACAAATTCAGAAAGACATGAAGAAACAAGCAATGAAAGGTGGGTAGAATGGGAATGCAAATATATACAGTACTATGTACTGTGTGCATATAAACCCCTGGAAACATTCAAAATATTTATGTTTGTTTTAAATGATGGAACACCATGAGGATACTCTCTTGTAATTACAAATTTATACATTTGGAAAAGGCTTATAATAGAGTGGATTTTGAAATAAAGTGGCAAAATATTGCAGATGTATCTAATAGGTGTTGCTGAAAGATGTGAAGAACTGTTATGAGAGTGAGACAGGTTACATGGGCAGAAAAGAGAGACTGTTGTCCAGTAAGAATGTAATTTACACAAGGATATGTGATATCAACATGGTCGTTTTAAGCATTTCTAAACTACATTTTATGAGAAATGAATGCTGAGGAGTCTAGGAAGAGAGGCAGTTCTAAAATATTATGAATCTGATTTCAAATAGTTTTTACGATTACTACTTACAGTTGGTAAATACAGTCTAATAATGTGTGCAAATGGAGAATTTTTGAAAGTGAATGTAAAAAGAGCATGTTCATCAAAATAATTAGTTATATAGGATATGAAAAATTAGAAGGCAAAATAGAAGAAGATCGGAGATGTGTATGAATTTAGAAACCTGAGAGCAGTAAATACACTGACAAATAACCCAGATCTTTAGAAGCAGTAAAATACTGGGTAACTGAGGGAGAGAAAATTTCAGAAGGGATGAGGAGTTTTTGTAAGGAAAGAAGCTGCATCAGTGGACACAAAAATAGAAAGTACAAGTTTATAGGGGTGCCTGAACTTTTATACAAGTGTCCTTTAATGATGGAGGCAGTGGAAGTGTCAAGATTATGCAGACAACTTGGAAAAAATCAAAGGCATTGTGGTTGTATAAAAACAAAAACAAAAACTTATCGAAATGGTTTGGCCATGTTGAAAACATGAAGCAAGATTGGTTTATACAGGATGGCTGGAAGGTGTAGTCAGCATCCTGGCAAGGACTGGAAGGTGTGATGAAGTAACTGAGAGGCAAAGGCTTGAGCCTCCAGCAGGCATACAGAACGAATGATGATAAATATGTTTTCACCCTTGGGTTAACCTGCCCTAGAGAGAAATGGCCAGTGCTAAAGCATATTTAGGTTAATCCCACAGTCAATCAAAATATATGCCACAAAATAGCTCTCACTGTGAAGAAATATGAATCTGAAGACTGAATACAGTGAGGATGTCATTACTGGCAAAAAGAAGAAAAAATGAGATGAAATGAAATAACCACAAGAAAATGCATAAAACATAAAGTAGATAAGCAAGACATTTTAGCATCATCAACAAGAAGAACAAAACACAAAGGACACTAGTTAATATTTCCTCCCAAATAGTGGCAGATTGCCAGAATGAGATCCAAGTGCAGGTAGTATGTACATGCTATGACATTTATGGCAAATTAAACACCAAAGATGAGATATCATGAGCATAGCTCTGCTCCTGTAACTACAAAAAGGCAATTACGCATAATGATTTTGTGTCAGAATTAGCTCAAAAGTAATTTTGTATTGATCACTTCGATGATAATTATCCTAAGATCTTTTTAAATAATAGCTTTTAATTTTAAATTAAGTTGAATAGAATTTCAAATTGTAATACTCTACATGTGACAAGGAGTAATTAAAGTGATGGCTAAGAAAGAAGCCATTTGAAATATGTGAACTAACTCTTGTTTACTCCAGCAGCTATGATTATTACCTCTTACTGTTTCCTATGTGGTGAGCAAACATGTATGATATTTTTTATGAATATTCCACTTTAATACCCTGTACAGTATTAGATTATATTGCTAGTTACAGCATGCTGGTTTTCAAAAATTTGTAAGTACAGTACAGTGTGTCCATAATTTGGATAATGTTACAGGATATTAATTACAGAACCAGAATATATCTTAAGTTCTAGTCCTTACCCAATTTCCCTAATGCAAAGACCAGAATGCTGTAACTGTTTTCATTTCAGTGATGTACAGAATGCATGTTTCCTGTGGAAACAGATGTTAACAATTTCCACCTCTGTTTAATAACTGAATTGACCAAGCGCACCTCCATACCATTCTTATTGCTCACGTGTCCGTAAATTATTTTCATTCTTATTAGTTTTTCGATGCCTAAAAGTACTCGAACGTAAATTCATCAATCGTAGTTTTGGTAATTTGAGTCCCATAATGCCATTGAGAGAATATTATGTACAGTAGTTTTTACTGCTCCTTTACTTTATGGTACTGTATGTAGTTGTCACTGCACTGCTTAATGCTACCTTCAACTGAAACACTAAGTCTACATCAGTAACAGTAGTTCTCTAAGTAAATATTTTATGTTACTGAACTAGTGATAAACATTAATTAAATATGTTTTCTGACTGACAATCATGCAAGTATCTTGTAGTTTGATGCTAATTTAGTTAATTATTACTGTTGTAATACAGTATATTATTATTCATATACAATACAGTATAGGATCTCATAAAGTAAAGCCTAAGACTGCAATCACAAGCTGAAATTAAACAAAAAATTCATAAGCCTCTAGTTACATGTACTGAACTTTTTTTTTTTTTTTGATTGGGGGGGATGTCTAAGTACCTTGTCTAATTATTTTGTTATTACAGTATAACAAATTAGTAAATACTGCACATAAATTGTTTATTAAATATTATGCTAAGAGCAAATATAACTCAGATATTGTGACTATAGTGTATATATATAAAGTGCAGTAATAATCTCAAATTCTGGCAAAGAGGGTCTCAATGTACCAAAGCAGCTCAAAGGTGTCCATGTATAAAAAAATCTGAAGCAGACAGTTACTCTTTAATATTTGACCTACCCTCTTAAAACAAAAATAAGGTCCTTAAATTGGATGTTTCCTTTGTGAATGAGGTCATCTTACTGTCTGCTTTTGTTACAGTTGCTGGACACCCTGCAAGTGTGCCGCGATTTTAAGTACGGACAGTGTGTGAGACCTGCCTGCAAGTTTGTCCATCTCCTTGAAGGTATGGAGGTGAACTCGAGCCAGTCCTCGTCTTCTAATTTTTTGTTATCACTTTTTCCAGTGTATTGGGGGACACAGCAGTGACCTATGAGGCGCATTTCCCTCGTAAGAACTTATTAAATGGTTGTATTGCTTCTGTGTATATGCTTGTAGTGTCATGAAAAGTTGTAGACTGCTTACAAAAAACTACCCAAGATGACTCTTGTTCTCCATTAAGAAAAGGTCACTATTTATTTTCTTCAGAGTAACTGAGAAATAAATTTATCTAGTAATAAATTTTTATAGGTAAAAAGACATGCATGCACCTATCAGAGCATACATGTCTTCCACCTACAACCTGTTGGTATCACCATACCAGTTACACTAAATACATTTCTTAACATAAACAGGCTGTAGTTACAGCTAGTAAATTTACATATACAGTGCAAAAAGTAAGTATACCTGGGTAGTTTTTTACGTAGAATTAGTACTTTAGATTGAATTAGTATGGTATACATTGCTTAATGACATACAATGCTTTCACGTGTATACAGCTTTGTGTAAAATATACTGCTGCTATAGTACTGAGTATATTGTGAAGCGATTCAGTGTATGCAGTTCCTAAATAGTCTAATGTGTTTCCTTGATTATCATAGGATAGCTGGTGACAAGTTCCTTCCTTCAGATCACGTAGAGGTGACAGACATGAAGGTGAGTGTCTGTCGCGACGCGGTGAAGGGCAAGTGCAGCCGGGGGCTGTGCAAGTACTACCACCTGCCCGTCGTTCTGCCGCCTGCCCCCCTGGATCCGCACTCCGCCCGCACCCAGTCAGCCCCGCGCCACCATGCTGTCCACAACCCGCCCACCAACTCGCTCATTCTAGACAACGCCCACATGGACAACAACACGACGGCACCACCACCCAACAACAACGATCCGGCCACAACACCTGCTGCAACTTCAACTATTCAAGTTATTGCCAATTTAGCAAGTTCTAATAATATCCGTTGCAACTAGCTAAAAGTGGTGAAATACAATTAGAAAATAAAATGTGTTAATACAAGTGCAAATAAATTTAATTAGCTGGAGGCAAGGAAAATATTTCATATTAAAAAATCTACAAAGCAAGTGAGGTGTTGAATGTTGTTGTTTGGTGACCTGGGCGGGTTTGTGGAGCAAAGGCAGCGCAGGGAGCCCCGGGCCCCCGGAGCGTCTGGTGCTAGCACAGCCATGCTCACATTATGTGATTTGTCAAGTGTGTCCTTACAGTCCCCTCCCATGGGGATGGGTCAACTCCAGCACTCGTGGATATTTTTTCAAAAAACATAACAAAAATAAATTTTCACTTTGTTTTTATCTCTTTTATATAAGGATAAGGTAGGAAGAAGATGCCCTTATAAAGGGCTGAGATTAATTATTTTCTATTATGTACCAATAAAACAGACTCTTGGACTGTTGTGCGTACATGACAAAGTCACGTGCCAGTGAAGCCCCCGACCAGCGACTGGCACTGCAGGGAAATATTCTCCTCTCCTGACACCTGCCAGGCTGTCCTCTGGCACTCTTGATGCCTGGGGTCAGCCAGACACATGATCTATTCCTTGTTGTTGAGGATAGTTAAGTGTGTACCAGGCAGCTTCTCAGCATAAGTCCCACTACGGTAGTGTTCCTCCTGCAGGCCCCCTTGAGCCGTAGTCAAAGTAAAGTAGCTGTACTGTGGATCCACTGAGGTGGGCTGTGGACTCAGAGGCATATACCTAAATAGTTAAGTAATAGTTTCAGCACCTGTTAGGTCTCATGACAAACGTAAGTCCCTCTGTTTCTTCTCTGAATGGGTGTCTGCAAGGAGAGTAGTTCCCTTCTTCATGCCAGTGCGCTGGTCCATTACCTAGGAGAAGATACAGCGAGAAGCTCGACTGAACATAGAGGACTCAGAAATGAGGAACACGAATGAGAGAGGAAGAAGGAAGTAGCCTGAGGAAGGAGCAGATGAAGCCAGGTCACTGATGATGAAGACCGAAGCCAGAAGGAATCTCTTACTGCAAATATTTTATCAAGTTTTGGCCTGTTTTACACGAATTGGTTTCTAGTCATTTACCCTTTGTTTTATTTCCTTTTATGCCATGACTAGCTCGGTGAATTTAAGGGGCTGTGAGAACTTAGTACAGTATGTCTGGTTTTATATGAAACTGTATTATGCAAAGCCGTATATGTATGTTGTAGTACTTGTAATGGATAAATTTTTCATAGTTCCTTGTGTTATTTTTACATATATGAAACTTCAATGTTTTATTACATGTAAAGTGCCACGATTTTAATGTTCCTGTAATTGACGCATTTAGGAATCAAAGAGAGGGTATATGGGAGGGTCGAAGGCACTGCTTGCGGAAGTCCCGGCTTTAGAAGTCACCGTTTGGCAATATAGTCTGTCCGGGTGGCCTATTTGTACGTTTTATATGGAGATAAAGCATGAATTATGTGACCTGTCAAAATGTCAGTTATACTGTACTTTTCATATTATATTTCAAGTACTGTAAATTATAATGAATTTGACTATGAAGAACACAATGCATGTAATATCAAACATATCAAAGTATTCTACATATAATGGGATATGTGAGTAATTTAAAGATATTGTTATTGCATATGTGACATGTAAAATATTATTAGGATAATTTTTGTATAGTAAAGAATTGGAAATAACTATAATGGCTTATAACAGAAATATTTTTTATTGGTTACTATTACTGACATTACTTATCAACATTTACTTTACTTTACTGTACAGTACTGCATTTGCTTATTCATTCTGAAATTCTGAAGAAAATCTAAACCTAACTGTTGATTATTTATCTGATATTAAAGTTCAAACCAAGATGCTCAGTAAAGTGAAGTGTCCATGACAAAGGCCCCCCGGACACGCATGCTCTCTCGCTAGTTCACTTGTTCCGTCAGGCTCAGTCAGGTGGCAGGGATGCCCCTCCTCCCAGAATGATAGGTACTTACTGTTCACCAGACCACTACCACGACCATATCCTCCATCATTACACCTTCAGCAGTGCTCAGTCAAGTACACACGACCGGTAGTACTCAGTCCAGTACACAAACACACATCTAGCAGGTCCCTCGCAATAGTCCCATAACCCATCAGAATTGCCATCCATGCACAGCCATAGTTTACAAGATCTCCCAACCTCACCTGTGCCACCGGCTGAAGCCTACTACACAGTTAATGTCGGTCTCCACCAGCACGCTTGCTGTAATTTAGGATCTAACTTCAGCCATGTGATAAGAGGAGCTGTAGGTGGTGCCACGCTGGGTTCCTCCTGACTGCAGGGGGTTACCCTTTGGCGTAAGGGCACACCTCAAGTCACGCTCACAATCCGGCCATGCAGGGTACAACTTGGACCCTAGAGTTGCGCTTGCTTCACAGTCAAATGTAGGGGCTTTTTCTTCAGAGTGCATCATCCAAACTGCAGGCTTCATGATGTCACTGCTTCCCAATCCCTAGCGGCTCCTGGCTAGAACTGGAAAAACTTTGTGATCTTGGCATGCTCCATGCCGCACAGAACACCAGTAGCTGGTTAACATGGGTGAGCCACGGCAGCCTGCTAGGGTTTTTCCTGACAGGACCTTGCACAGCAGGAGAATAGGTGCAGAGAGGAGAGCTGTGCTGGGTCCTGCCTTGCCACTGCCTGCCCTTTTCCTCGCCTCCCTGTGCTGGTAATATGCCTGAGGACAACTTAAGCTGTTCAACTGCCCAGAGGTGACCACTAAGGGCAGATGATGGCATCTGCATGTAACCAGTTATCTAGTGGGTAGTCCATGTAGGTCCCCTAGCACCCTAGCTTCAATTGTAGTGTGTAGGCTTGGGGCACATGTCCCCGCACACTTGCATGTTAGCACCTTGCTTACCAGGTTTAACTGTATCAATGTGAATAGATCTCCTGTAACCTATAAATGATGCTCCTATATTCTGTATGTTAGAGCCGCGCCCTCCTGATGGCGAAGGGTTGCCTGCTGCCGCCCCAGCCGCCCGCCCGCGCGTCCGCACTGCCTGGCGACCCCAACCCATCCCCGGATCTGGTTACCTGACCAGGACACCCACTATGGCACAACCTTCTGCACATTGTTATTTCTTATTGATTCACACTTATATTTATAGTCATGATAGACATTTATCAAATTTACTTCATCTGATCAAAGCCACAGTGAGTTCCGGGCATGGAGGGCAGTAGAATTTTACGAGGATGTCCTCACGAAGCCAAATCAAAACTGAGCGCCATATGTATCTGTGTAAGTTTTCTCCACAATCCTGCTGCCCTTCGTGAGGGCTCTCCACGTAAGATCTGTTCCTTGTGATCCTGTTGGCCTTCCCCAGCCACAGCGATGTATTGACAGTTGGGCATGAGTCGCATGACCCTCGGTTACTGTAAGGTCCATTATAATATGAAGTAATAGTAATATTAATCATAATTATAATCACGATAATCATATAGCCAGTCTGATGACAACTCAGTGGCTGCAGCCTGGACTTCACTAGGGCCCCGACAGTTGTTAAAAATGACAGCGATGCCTCAGTGGAGTGGAGGTGGCCGCCATAACTCCTGCCGGTGATAGCGGACCGTCTTCCCATGTCACTGGCCAGGCAATGCATGCTCCTAGTGTCTATTTTATTTTTACTTGAGAATATTTGTACACTGTAATGAACTAAGCCAGTTTTTGAGAAATTATCGTGTTTCCAATCGTCCCCACCTTTGTCAGGGTTGAAATCTCAATGTAGAGAAACACATTTCCATTGTTATTTTTATATTTTATCAATGCTTCCTGTTCATTGCTCGTTTAGCAGTTCATTTATGCTGGCTTGGTTTTAAAAGTCACAAATTAAGTGAGTTTTATACTTATACATGTTTGTTTTTAATTTAATTTCTATGAATGCTACTCCAAATGTTTAAATAAATGATTTTGATATTTTACTAATGGTATGCTAGCCAGTGTTCTGGCATATGCTGGAACTGTGTAGTAAAGTGTGGGATGAAGGTCCCCAACATTTTGTGATATTTTCTTATTGTTATTTAAGTCGATTTCTCTGTTTTCCTGTGACTACTGACGTTGTTATGTTACTTGTTAGGTTAAGGTTGCCGCGCGAAGGGAGAGCTCTCTGGTGAGCGCTGCTGCACAGTGGCCAAATGCCCGCCAACTCGATATTAGCTCCAGCCATATGCTCACGAGCTCACTACTGACCCCTCAGCATTATCATTCATTCCCCTGTCACCTATGGGACATAAAGGAGTTCTAAAGATTCCTATTTGAATGTAAAGTCTTCATTGATGTTCTGAGTGTTGTCCTGTGTTTGTTTTTTCACAAACTTTAAAGCCACGTCCTTTTTCCTGGTCACACTAGGGACCAGGACGTTGGCCTTGAGTCGTGGGCGGCCTCGCCAGAGGCCTCGAGCATCCCCACATGCCCTACACAGGCACAAGGGGACAGGGCGCCGGCTCTAAACACCATAAGAGGGCATCCTGAGGTCTTGTTCGGAACCACTACTATTGTATATTCACCCAGCCCAATGCAGGCTATATTCTTAGAAGCAACAATTCATAAAGATAATGAATCTCTGTGGTATTACTGGGTACTTGTTTGGTATTACCAAGAAATACTCAACCTTGACCACAAAATATAATGCCAATAAAGAAAAAGAGGTAGTGTATAATGGAAGCAAATGACAGTATTACTATAGAGAGACTGCATAATAAAAGCATTAGAGGGTGTACAAGATCCCAGGCCTGCCCTCCACAGCCACCCCATAGTGCGGCCGCGGGCCCAGAGTGTGACCCAAGTTAGCATCCCCTTTTATACGAAGAAGCCCATGGAGGTAAAACAAGGCGAATCTGTGACCTATTTCAAGATATTGGTAGACAACAGCCAGTAGCCTCTTCTATTGGGCACCCTTGTATCAAATTGTAACGTTTTATCCCATTGTACTAACACTTTACAGGAACAGTGCATTGATACAATCATGCCTCAATTATAGACTACTCAGTAAACATAAGAAATTTTATCCAGCCAATTGTATATCACTAATATGTTAAATGCCAGTTAAGTGAAGAACCGTTGTGCATATCCAAGTTGTATGTTATTTGTACTATTGTGTATGCGTGAAGTCTGAATTATTACTACTTTTAGGTGATAATATCTTGGAAGGTGGTGGGGGTGGGGAACAGGGCATCTGGGAGCTGCATAAACTGTGGCTCTTAAGATGCTCACAATACCACAGTGCCAACATCTCACACCAGCACATCAGTCGTAGCACTGCATACATACTTACTGCTCACCAACACTAAAATTTAAGTAAAAAAAAAAAAAAAAAATTGGAATTTAAAATTGTAAATCTTCTCTCTACTATCCCATAATAAATCATAGATCTTCAAAGAGACTATAAAAACAAGGGGACTGAAGTAAAGTAAACAAAATGAAATGTGTTTGAGCAGTGGGTTTGCAGGCAGTTGGCTACCTCCAGGCCTGCTGCCTTCCATCTACCAAATGCACTACCACCACCTGAGCAATCCTTGCACTTGCTACTGCCATGCCACTCTTACAGCATTTTATGATCTTATTTTAATGGCTATATAACCCTGACTAAAGGCTTTTACTTAATTGAAAAATGAACACTAATGCTCAGTGGAATATTCTGTATATGAATTTTATTATTTTATTAATGTATGAGCCATTTCAAATATACATGAAACACGTGGATTTAGTATGGAAAATATTTTTAATATTTTTGGTATGTGTTGATGGAAACAATAAGTTAAGATATAGTATAATTATGTGATAGTGATAAGGATTTATAAGGTTGCCATATGAGCATATGCAGAAAAACAGAGTAATTTATGCAACTGTATTTTAAAGTTAAGGAGAATATTGAAAGTGACAGTGGTGATCTGCTGTTAACAGCTCAGTGGTGGCAATGGAGGGTTCCCATTGGCAGCTTGCTGGTGGCAGTGGTGGGTTGTTGTTGGCAGCTTGGTGGTAGCAGTGTTGTGTTGCCGTTGGCAGCTTGGTGGGGGGGGACAACATTCCAGAGCCAGCATAATACCCCGCCCCCCTCACCCGGGTCACAGTCATAACAAAGTGTAGCGTAATAAAGCTCAAACAAAAAATGGAAATGATGTTTTACTGCACATAAACCCTGCTTATGTTACTACAGTCTACCTTGCTTTATTTTGAAAATAAAATTTTCACTTCTGTTACTGATGAACAGAATTGTTCAGAGTAATGCAAGCTTTTCTTGTATATGCAAACTGACATTCTGTTGTTACTTTTTAATCTAATTTCAATGGAAGTATCCATAGATCAAAAAGCCAAGTTTTAGTTTGTAGTAAAGTTCCACAAAACATTGAGTACTGATTATTTGATAATGCTCTATTAAAAAAGTAACAAAAGTTTTAATTTAAATTATTATCTGATAATGCTCTTTTAAAAAATTTAACAAATCTGGTTATGCTAATCTTTAACATTTAGCACCATCATTTCAAAACCATCGAGAATAAGTCTACTTAGAATAACCCAATAAGAACAAGTGATACTAAACAAACATATAGTGTAGAGTACGACTAAGCTTACGGGTTCAAGGGGGCCACAAGTCTTCAGTGATACATCTAATGTACATACTCTACAATAAATTTACAGTAATTACAGATAGGGCGGGAGGGGGAGGGAGAGAAGAGTTCAGAGAGACAGTGAGTCAGGAGTGAGTAGGTATTTGCAAACACAACTACACTCTGCTGTCCCCTTCTTAAAAAACATCACCTCATCCGGATAATCATTTAAAAGATGACTTGGTCTGGAACACACTACAGCATAATGACATCAGCAAAATAATTCAGCTGACCAAGTGAAATGCTGTCCCACAGATGGCCCACTTTCATCCTGTTCCCTTTTTGTATGCTCAAAACAAAAAAAAAGTTTTAAAAAAGACTAAGGGGGTAAAAGCTCTAGCTTGCAAAGAAAGAGGGGAACCGACCCAACCTTAAAAACCCCGTGTAAATATTAAAAAAAGATTGGGGCCAGCGGGATTCAAACCTATGTTTGTTGCTGTCCATAAGTGTCTTAGCCCCCACCATGTCAAAAAACCATTTAGCTCAGATTATTAAAATTATTATTTTTAAAAGCTTTCAATCCTGCGGGGCCCACGATAGATGATATGATGGTGCGGTGTGTTATCACCATGGTGTTGCGGGGGTCGATCACACTCCGGTGTGTGTGTGTGGATTATATATATATATATATATATATATAAAATATATATTTTATATATACACACACACAACATACAACAGTGGAACCTAAAATTTCAAATTTAATCCGTTCCAGGGCTAGTTCTAAAGTAAAAATTTGAAAGGGGAAGCAAAAATTTTTCCCATAAGAAATAATGGAAATACATAATTAACCGTTCCAAAAACCCAAAAAAATTTTTCACAAAAAAATACTTTTATAGATTGTAACTTATAGTTTTACACACAAACAAATATACAATAGTGTAAACATTTAATTTTAATTTAAAAATACAAAAATAAATTTTTACTTACCTTTTTAAATTGGGGTGGCATCTGGAAGATAGAAGGGGGAGAGAGGGAGTTGGGATAGTGTTTGGAAGGGAATCCCCCCCAAAAGGACTTTAGGGATCAAAGCCCTCCTGGGGTTACTTCCTTCTCTGTCTTTTTAAAGCCACTAGACCCGCTTGAGAGTCACTGTATCCCGTCTCACAAAATAACTGTCCACACCTTTGTTTCTGGCTCCCCCTTAGATTTCCCCAAAAAAAGGGGCAGGTTTTTGTCCTGAACTTGTTGCAAAAAATGGGTTGTTTCAGGGTTCTCAGGGTATATTTTTTTTACATTATTATTTTATTAAATCAAGGGGAGGGACAAAAACCCCGGGGGATTTTACACCCTGGGGGGGGGGATGGAAAGGCATTCGGGTTAATTCGGGGAACTGGGGCACAGACCAATTCCCAAATAAGACCCCTCACCAACTCAAGGAACATTCCTTGAGGGGGCTTTTCCCCCAAACATTTTGGGCATCATTCCCCTTCGCACAAAACCCTTAATTTTGAATCGCAAAAGCAAAATTCCTTGCCTTTTCACAAATAATCGTTCTGAAACACTATCACCGCCATCTCAAAACCTTGATCCACACTTGCAACAACTTCCAACTTTCATTGTCTGGGGTCTTTTTTTTTGGTTAGCATATCAACACCTTTCACAAAACACTTCCTTGATTTTTCGTCTTGCCAGGATAGAATGATGGTTGACTTGTTTTCCACATACATCCGGGAAGCTCAACAAGTCGCATGCCACTCTCATACTTCTGATTATTTTTTTTCACATCATGATTTTTTCTCAATTTCTTTACACAGGGTACCACTAGCAAGTTTTTTTTTTGGGCCCATGGTAGCTTTTTTCACATCCCAAAAACACAAACAAAATAAAATTAATCTTAAAATTTTAAATGAGACTGCAGGTTTAGTTTTAAAAAAACCAAGCACAACAAAGCCAACGGGCTCATGGCGCCGGAGGGGGGACGGGGACAGGGGGGGCTGGGGGACAGGTCCGGTACCTGGGGTTCGAAAGAAGGGGCGATTCGATAAGGGACAAAGTTTGTTCGAAAAAAGGGGGCAAAGTTCATAAGTGATACGTTCAAAATTTGGGGGTTCCCCGTAATTGAAATGCCAAATCCGTTTACCCCCCCCAAAAAAAACCCCAATAATCTAATATCAAATCCACAGCTTATTTATCTATCAAAATGATCTAATATGAATAATAAAAAATGAAATAATATAGAAAAATGATATACACTCAGAATGAATAAAATATTCATGTGACGAGTGGTGGCAGCCAATTCCGAGGTAAAAATAATTATCACTGACCATATCTTCCCATGCTTCCCCTTTTAGGTCTTATAAGAGAAAACGAGTGTTTATGAGGCAATCACTAATCACAGTTTCATAAAAAAAAACATTTAAACAATGTATTTAAAAAAAGAAAAATTTTATAAAACATAATAAGAATTTTAAAAAATAAACCCCTTTTTTAAAAGTGTACATATTTACATTTGAGAACAGATGCTAAGGAGGTGGAGGGTGGAAAAGATAAGCAGCGTGGTGTATGTTGTCAGTGGCCCTATAAATCCCAACAAAAACAAAGATAGGCAGAGTAAATTGGTGGAGTTCGTTTCATTTTGTGCTTTTTCTATCACTTAATCACTTAACTTACTTGCTACACTCTTAATGTTACACTTTATCACTGAACTTAATTGCTACAATTTTTTTTTTACTTATTTTTTCATTTCATTAGAGGAGTTCGTTCTGCTTTAGTATGGTACATATCGTAGAGGTACTACGCTGGTATTGCTTCATCAACTCCACTACCTGCACACCTTGCTCATGTTTTTTTTTGTATCATGCTTTTAAATTTAAAGGACTCACCTCCTCTTTTTCTAAGTACTGTCCCTTTTCACTTACTTTCTTTTGACCAATGGGTTTGAAAAACAAAATTGGGAAAAAATTTGACAAAAAAGCACAAAAGCATGCACAACACTGCGGTGGATGTTGTGGCGTTCACGCGCCAAATACAGGAGAGTATCTGAAGCTTGCCT
>NW_026466937.1:0-12995 GCF_026875155.1 Cherax quadricarinatus
CCTTTAAAAAAAATCCTGACCATCACACAACAGCAGCTCTGGTGACCCATCACATCAACAGCAGCTAAGATTATCCATCATATCAACAGAAGCTCTTGTGACCCATCACATCAACAGCAGCTCTGCTGACCCATCACATAAACAGCATCTCCGATGAATCATCACATCAACAACAGCACCAATGACCCTTCACATCAACAGCAGCTCTGGTGACCCATCACATCAACAGCAGCTACGGTGACCCTGCACATCAACAGCAGCTCTGTTAACCCACCATATCAACAGCAGTTGTGGTGACGCATCACATAAAAACCAGCTCCGATGATCCATCACATCAACAGCAGCTATGGTGACCCATCACATATACAGTAGTTTCAGTGTCCCATTACTTCAACAGCATATACGGTGACCCATCACATCAACAGCAGCTACGGTGACCCATCACATCTACAGCAGCTACGGTGATCCATCACATCAACAGCAGCTCCGGAGACCTACTACATCAACAGCAGCTTTGGTGACCAATCAAAACAGAAGCAGCTTGGTGACCTATAACTTCAACAGCAGCTCTATTGACCCATCACATCAGCAGAAGCTCTGGTGACCCATTACACAAACAGCAGCTCCGGTGACCCTTCACTTCAAGAGCAGCCCCGATGACCCATCACATCAACAGCAGCTCCGTTGTCCCATCCGATCAGCAGCAGCTACAGTGACCCATCAGATCAGCAGCAGCTACGGTGACCCATCACGTCAACACCAGCTCCGGTGACCCATCACATCTTCAGCAGCTCTGGTGACCCATCACATAAACAGCAGCTCCAATTATCCATCACATAAACAGAAGCTCCGGTGACCCATCAGATCAGCAGCAGCTACGGTGACCTATCATTTCATCAGCAGCTCCGGTGACCCATCACATCAGCAGCAGCTCTTGTGACCCATTACATCAACAGCAGCAACGTTGACCCATCACACCAAGCGCACCCCCTGTGACCCATCACATCCACAGCACCTACGGCGTCGCATCACATTAACAGCAGCTGTGGGTGACCCACCATATTAACAACAGCTCTGGTGACCCACTACATCAACAGAAACTCTGGTGACCCATCACATCAACAGCAGTTCTGGTAACCAATCACATCATCAGCAGCTCTGTTGATCAATCACATCAACAGCAACTCTGGTGACCCATCACATCAACACCAGCTACGGTGACCCATCACATAAACAGCAGCTCTGGTTACCAATAACGTCAACAGCTACTATGGTGACCCATCTCATCAACAGCAGCTCCGGAGACCCATCATATCAAGAGCAGCTCTGCTGACCCATCACATCAGCAGCAGTTCTGGTGATCCATCACATCAACTGTAGCTCTGGTGACCCATCACATAAAAAGCAGCTCCGATGATCCATCACATCAACAGCAGCTATGGTGACCTATCACTACAACAGCAGTTTCGGTGTGCCATCACTTCAACAGCATCTCCATTGATCCATCATATCAACAGCACCTCCGGTGACCTATCACATCAACATCAGCTCGCGTGACCCATCACTTCAATAGCAGCTCTCGTGATCCATCACATCAACAGCAGATCCAGTGACCCATCACATCACCAGCAGCTCCAGTGACCTATCACATCAACAACAGCTCCGATGACCAATCACGTCAACTGCTGCTCTCGTGATCCATCACATCAACAGCAGCTCCGGTGACCCATCACATCAACAGCAGCCCCGATGACCCATCACATCAACAGACGCTCCGGTGACCCATCACATTAACAACAGCTCTGGTAACCCATCACATCAACAGCAGCTCCGGTGACCCATCAATTCAACAGCAGGTCTGGTGGCCCATCACATCAACAGGAGCAACGTTGACCCATCACATCAACAGCAGCTACGGTGACCCATCACATCAACAGCAGCTACGGTGACCCTTCACATCAGCAGCAGCTTCTCTGACCCATCACATCAACATCAACTACGGTGAGTCATCACGCCAACAGCAGCTCTAGTGACCCAGCACATCAACCGAAGCTTTGGTGACCCATCACATAAAAAGCAGCTCCGGTGACCCATCTCATCAACAGCAGCTCCGGTGACCCATCACATCAACAGCAGCTACGGTGACCATTACATCATCAGGAGCTCCGGTGACACATCACATCAACAGCAGCTCTGTTGACCCATCACATCAACAGCAGCTATATTGACCCATCACATCAACAGCATCTCCGATGACGCAAAACTTTGGGAGTAGCTGCTATGACCCATCACATCAACAGCAGCTCCGGAGACATACTACATCAACAGCAGCTCTGGTGACCCATCACATCAACAGCAGCTCATGTGACCTATAACATAAACAGCAGCTAAGGCGACCCATCGCATCAGCAGCAGCTCTGGTGACCCATCACATAAAGAGCAGCTCCGGTGACCCATCACTTCAACAGCAGCTCCGGTGTCCCATCTGATTAGCAGCAGCTACAGTGACCCATCACATCAACAGCAGCTCCGGTGACCCATCACTTCAACAGCAGCTCCGGTGTCCCATCTGATCAGCAGCAGCTACGGAGACCCATCACATCAACAGCAGCTCCGGTGACCCATCACTTCAACAGCAGCTCCGGTGTCCCATCTGATCAGCAGCAGCTACGGAGACCCATCACATCAACAGCAGCTCCGGTGACGCATCACATCAACTGCAGCTCTGGTGACCCATTACATCAACAGCAGCAACGTTGACCCATCACATCAAGAGCAGCTCATGTGACCCATCACATCAACAGTACCTACGGTGACGCATCACATCAACAGAAGCTCCGGTGACCCATCACATCAACAGCTGCTCCAGTGACCCATCACATAAACAGCATCTCCGATGACCCATCACATCAACAGCAGCTCCAATGACCCATCACATTAAGAGCAGCTCTGGTGACCCATCACATCAACAGCAGCTACGGTGACCCTTCACATAAACAGCAGCTCTCTTAACCCACCACATCAACAGCAGCTGTGGTACCCATCACATAAAAAAACCGCTCCGATATCCATCACATCAACAGCAGCTCCAATGACCCATCACATTAAGAGCAGCTCTGGCGACCCATCACATCAACAGCAGCTACGGTGACCCTTCACATAAACAGCAGCTCTGTTAACCCACCACATCAACAGCAGCTACGGTGACCCATCACATCTACAGCAGCTACGGTGATCCATCACATCAACAGCAGCTCCGGTGACCTATCACATCAACACCAGCTCCTGTGACCCATCATGTCAACAGCAGCTCTCGTGATCCATCACATCAACAGCAGCTCCGGAGACCCATCACATCAACAGCAGCTATAGTGACCTATCATATCAACAACGGCTTCGGTGACCCATCACCTCAACAGCAGCTCTCGTGATCCACCACATCAACAGCAGCTCCGGTGACCCATCACATCAACTGCAGCTTCGATGACCCATCACATCAACAGAAGCTCCGGTGACCCATCACATTAACAGCAGCTCTTGTGACCCATCACTTCAACAGCAACTTCGGCGACCCATCACATCAACAGCAGTTCTAGTGACCCATCACATCAACCACAGCAACGTTGACCCATCACATCAACAGCAGCTTTCTGTGACCCATCACATCACTTCAACTACGGTGACCCATCCACAACAGCAGCTTGGAGACCCTCTCACATCAACCGCAGTTTGGTGACCCATCTCCTCAACAGCAGCTCCGATGATCTTATCACATCAACAGCAGCTCTGCTGACCCATCACACACCATGAGCTCGGAACCCATCACATCAACAGCAGTACTGTGACCCATCACATCAACTGCAGCTCTGGTGATCCATAACATCAACTAGCCCCAGCTCTGGTGACCCATCACATCAACGAGCAGCTACCTTTGACTAATCACTTCAAGAGCAGCTCTGATGACCCACAACATTAACAGAGGAGTCTACTGTGAACCCATCACATCAACAGCAGCTCCGAGACCTACTACATCAACAGCAGCTCTGTGACCATAACAACAGAACAGGGCTGGTGACCTATAACAATCAACAGTAGCTCTGGTGACCCATCACATCAGCAGCTGCTCTGGTGACCCATCAACACCAAACATCAGCTATGGTGACCACCAAATCAAGAGCGCTCCGATGACCCATCCACATCAACAGCAGCTCCGATTACCCATCACATAAACAGAGCCCGGTCATCCTCACATCAACAGCACTCCGTGACTCATCAATCAGCAGCAGCTACTGGACCATCAACATCAATCAGCGCTACGGTGACCCATCACACAGCAGCAGCCTCTGGTGACCCATTATAACCAACAGCAGCAACTTGACCCATCACCAATCAAAGAGCACCTACTTTGACCCATCACATCAACAGCACCTACGGTGACGCATCACATCTACACAGCTCCAGTGACCCATCACATCAACACGTCTCCGATGAATCCATTCACATCAACATCAGCTCCAATGAACCCATCTACATAAACAGCGGGCTCTGGTATCCCACAACTCAACAGAAGCTGCGTGATCCCATCACTATCAACAACAGCTCTGTTAAAACCACCCCACATCAACCGTCAGCTGTTTGTGACCCATCACATCAAACACCTGCTCTGGGCCCACCACACATAAAGAACAGCTCCGATGACCCAGCACATCAACAGCCTCTCCGGTGACCCTTCACATCAACAGCAGATGTGGTGACCCACCACATTAACAGCAGCTCTGGTGACCCACTAGTATCAGAAGAAACTCTGGTGATTCATCATATCAACAGCAGTTCCGGTAACCAATCACATCAACAGCAGATGTGGTGACCCACCACATTAACAGCAGCTCTGGTGACCCACTATATCAGCAGAAACTCTGGTGATTCATCACATCAACAGCAGTTCCGGTAACCAATCACATCAACAGCAGCTCTGGTGACCCATCACATCAACAGCAACTCTGGTGACCCATCACATCAACACCAGTTCAGGTGACCCATCACAGCAGCTCCGATTACCCATCACATAAACAGAAGCACCAGGTGATCCCTCACATCAACAGCAGCACCTGTGACCCATCAGATCAGCAGCAGCTACGGTGACCCATCACATCACCAGCAGCTACGGTGACCCATCACAACAGCAGCAGCTCTGGTGACTCATTACACAACAGCAGCAACGTTGACCCATCACATCAAGAGCACCTCCTGTGACCCATCACATCAACAGCACCTACTGTGACGCATCACATCAACAGCAGCTCCGGTGACCCATCACATCAACAGCATCTCCGATAACCCATCACATCAAACAGATGCTCAAATGAACCATCACATCAACAGCATATCTGGTTAAACCATCACATCAACAGAAGCTACGTGACGACCCATCACATCAACAGCAAGCTTCTGTTAACCCACCACATCAACAGCAGCTGTGGTGACCTATCATATCAACAGCAGCTCTGGGGACCCACCACATAAAGAACAGCTCCGATGACCAACCACATCAACAGCCTCTCCGGTGACCCTTCACATCAACAGCAGCTGTGGTGACCCACCACATTAACAGGAGCTCTGGTGACCCATTACATCAAGAGAAACTCTGGTGACCCATCACGTCAACAGCAGTTCCGGTAACCATTCACATTATCAGCAGCTCTGGTCACCCATCACATCAACAGCAACTCTGGTGACCCATCACATAAACAGCAGCTCTTGTGACCCATCACATCAGCAGCAGTTCTGGTGATCCATCACATCAACAGTAGCTCTGGTGACCCATTACATAAAAACCAGCTCCAGTGACCCATCATATCAACAGCAGCTACGGTGACCATTACATCAGCAGGAGCTCCGGTGACCCATCACTTTACCAGCAGCTCTCGTGACCCATCACATCTACAGCAGCTACATTGACCAATCCCAACAGCAGCTCTGATGACCCACAACATTAACAGCAGCTGCCGTGATCCATCACATCAACAGCAGCTCTGGTGACCCATCATATGAAGAGCAGCTACGAAGACCCATCACATCAACAGCAGCTCCGGTGTCCCATCCGATCAGCAGCAGCTACGGTGACCCATCACGTCAACACCATCTCCGGTGACCCATGACGTCAACAGCAGCTCTTGTGACATATGACATAAACAGCAGCTCCTATTACCCATCACACCAACAGAAGCTCCGGTGATCCATCACATCAACAGCAGGTCCGGTGACCCATCAGATCAGCAGCAGCTACGGTGATCAATCACATCATCAGCAGCTCCTGTGACCCATCACTTCAACAGCAGCTCTGGTGACCCATTACATCAACAGCAGCAACGTTGACCCATCACATCAAGAGCAGCTCCTGTGTCCCATCGCTTCAACAGCACCTACGGTAACGCATCACATCAACAGCAGATCCAGTGACCCATCTCATCAACAGCTGTTCCAGTGACCCATCACATCAGCAGCATCTCCGATGACCAATCACATCAACAGCAGCTCCAATGACCCATCACATCAACAGCAGCGTGACCCATCACATCAACAGCAGCTACAGTGACCAATCACATCAACAGCAGCTCTGTTAACCCACCACCTCAACAGCAGCTGTGGTGACCCATCACATCAACAGGAGCTCTGGGGAGCCACCACTTCAAGAACAGCTCCGATGACCTACAACATCAACAGCCTCTCCGGTGACCCTTCACATCAACAGCAGCTGTGTTGACCCACCACATTAACAGCAGCTCTGGTGACCCACTACATCAACAGAAACTCTGGTGACCCATAACATCAACAGCAGTTCCGGTAACCAATCACATCAACAGCAGCTCTGGTGACCCATCACGTCAACAGCAACTCTGGTGACCAATCACATCAACAACAGCTACGGTGACCCATCACATAAACAGCAGCTCTGGTGGCACGTAACGTCAACAGCTCCTATGGTGACCCATATCATCAACAGCAGCTCCGAGACCCATCACAACAACAGCAGCTCTGGTGACCCATCACATCAACAGCAGCTCTGGTGACCCATCACATCAACAGCAAGACTGGTGACCCATCACATCAGCAGCAGTTCTGGTGATCCATCACATCAACAGCAGCTCTGATGGCCCATCACATAAAAAGCAGCTCCGAATCCATCACATCAACAAGGCAGCTATGGTGACCCATCACACCAACAGCAGTTTCGGTGTCCCATCTCTTCAACAGCATGTACGGTGACCCATCACATCAACAGCAGCTACGGTGACCCATCACATCTAGAGCAGCTCCTGTGATCAAACACTTTAACAGCAGCTCCGGTGACCTATCACATCAACACCAGCTCCCGTGACCAATCACGTCAACAGCAGCATCCCGTGATCCATCACATCAACAGCAGCTCCGCTGACCCATCACATCAACAGCAGCTCTGGTAACCCACCACTTCAACAGAAGCTGCGGTGACCCATCACATCAACAACAGCTCTGTTAACCCACAACATCAACAGCAGCTGTGGTGACCCATCACATCAACACCAGCTCCGGTGACCCATCACATCAACAGCAGCTCCGGTGACCCAACACATCAACAGCAGCTCCGGTGACCCATCACATCAACATAGCTACGGTTGCCATTACAACTGCAGGATCCCGGTGAACCATCCACTTCAGCAGCAGCTCTGGTGACCCATCACATCAACAGCTGCTCTGTTGACTCATCACATCAACAGCAGCTACACTGACCCATCACGTAAACAGCAGCTCTGATGACCCACAACATTAACAGCAGCTGCTGTGACCCATCACATCAACAGGAGCTCCAGAGACCTACTACATCAACAGCAGCTCTGGTGACCCATCACTTCAACAGCAGCCTAGGTGACCTTTAACATCAACAGCAGCTCCGGAGACCCATCACATCAGCAGCAGCTCTGGTGACCCATCACATAAAGAGCAGCTAAGATGACCCATCACATCAACAGCAGCTGCGAAGACCCATCACATCAACAGCAGCTCCGGTGTCCCATCCGATCAGCAGCAGCTACAGTGACCCATCAGATCAGCAGCAGCTACGGTGACCCATCACATCAGCTCCAGCTCCGGTGACCCATCACATCAACAGCAGCTCTGGTGTCCCATCACATTAACAGCAGTTCCGATTACCCATCATATCAACAGAAGCTCCTGTGACCCATCACATCAACAGCAGCTCCGGTGACCCATCACATCAACAGCAGCTCTGGTGAAGCATTACATCAACAGCAGCTCTGGTGACCCATCACATAAACAGCAGCTCCGATTACCCATCATATCAACAGAAGCTCCGGTGATCCATCACATCAACAGCAGCTCTGGTGACCCATCACATCAACAGCAGCTAAGATTATCCATCATATCAACAGAAGCTCTTATGACCCATCACATCAACAGCAGCTCTGCTGACCCATCACATAAACAGCTTCTCCGATGAATCATCACATCAACAACAGCACCAATGACCCTTCACATCAACAGCAGCTCTGGTGACCCATCACATCAACAGCAGCTACGGTGACCCTGCACATCAACAGCAGCTCTGTTAACCCACCATATCAACAGCAGCTGTGGTGACGCATCACATAAAAACCAGCTCCGATGATCCATCACATCAACAGAGGTGTTTTTCTATGGTGACCCATCCACATATACAGTAGTTTCGTTCCATTACTTCAACAGATATATACGGTGACCCATCACATCAACAGCAGCTACGGTGACCCATCACATCTACAGCAGCTACGGTGATCCATCACATCAACAGCAGCTCCGGAGACCTACTACATCAACAGCAGCTTTGGTGACCAATCAAAACAGAAGCAGCTTGGTGACCTATAACTTCAACAGCAGCTCTATTGACCCATCACATCAGCAGAAGCTCTGGTGACCATTACACAAACACAGCTCCGGTGACCCTTCACTTCAAGAGCAGCCACCGATGACCCATCACATCAACAGCAGCTCCGTTGTCCCATCCGATCAGCAGCAGCTACAGTGACCCATCAGATCAGCAGCAGCTACGGTGACCACCATCCAAGTCAACACCAGCTCCGGTGACCCATCACATCTCAGCACTCTGGTGACCATCCATATACAGCAAGCTTCAATTATCCATCACATAAAACAGAAGCTCTCCGGTGACCCATCAGATCAGCAGCAGCTGCTACGTGACCTATCCATTTCATCAGCAGCTCCGGTGACCCATCACATCAGCAGCAGCTCTTGTGACCCATTACATCAACAGCAGCAACGTTGACCCATCACACCAAGCGCACCCCCTGTGACCCATCACATCCACAGCACCTACGGCGTCGCATCACATTAACAGCAGCTGTGGTGACCCACCATATTAACAACAGCTCTGGTGACCCACTACATCAACAGAAACTCTGGTGACCCATCACATCAACAGCAGTTCTGGTAACCAATCACATCATCAGCAGCTCTGTTGATCAATCACATCAACAGCAACTCTGGTGACCCATCACATCAACACCAGCTACGGTGACCCATCACATAAACAGCAGCTCTGGTGACCAATAACGTCAACAGCTACTATGGTGACCCATCTCATCAACAGCAGCTCCGGAGACCCATCATATCAAGAGCAGCTCTGCTGACCCATCACATCAGCAGCAGTTCTGGTGATCCATCACATCAACTGTACTCTGTGACCTCATCACATAAAAAGCAAAGCTCCGAAATGAATACCATCACACAACAGCAGCTATGGTGACCTATCACTACAACAGCAGTTTCGGTGTGCCATCACTTCAACAGCATCTCCATTGATCCATCATATCAACAGCACCTCCGGTGACCTATCACATCAACATCAGCTCGCGTGACCCATCACTTCAATAGCAGCTCTCGTGATCCATCACATCAACAGCAGATCCAGTGACCCATCACATCACCAGCAGCTCCAGTGACCTATCACATCAACAACAGCTCCGATGACCAATCACGTCAACTGCTGCTCTCGTGATCCATCACATCAACAGCAGCTCCGGTGACCCATCACATCAACAGCAGCCCCGATGACCCATCACATCAACAGAAGGCTCCGTGACCATCCAACATTAACAACACTCTGGTTAACCCATCACATCAACAGCAGCTCCGTGACCCAATCAATCGGGGGGGGGGGGGGGGGGGGGGGGGGGGGGGGGCCAAACAGCAGGTCTGGTGGCCCATCACAATCAACAGGAAGCAACGTTGACCCATCACATCAACAGCAGCTACGTGACCCATCACATCACAGCAGCTACGTGACCTTCACATCAGCAGCAAGCTTCTCTGACCCCATCACATACATCACTACGGTGAGTCATCACGCCCAACAAGCAGCTCTAAGACCAGCACATCAACCCGAAAGCTTTGGTGACCCATCAATAAAAAGCTGCTCCGGTGACCCATCTCATCACAGCAGCTCCGGTGACCCATCACTCAACAGTAAGCAGCTAACGGTGACCATTACATCTCAGGAGCTCCGGTAGACACATCACATCAACAGCAGCTCTGTTTGACCCATCACATCACAGCAGCTATATTGACCCATCACATCAACAGCATCTCCGATGACGCAAAACTTTGGGAGTAGCTGCTATGACCCATCCCATCAACCAGCAGCTCCGGAGACATACTACATCAACCAGCAGCTCTGGTGACCCATCACATCAACAGCACCATGTGACCTTATAACCATAAACAGCAGCTAAGGAGAAACCCATCGGCATCAGCAGCGACTGGTGACCCATCGACATAAAGAGCAGCTCCGGTGACCCATCACTTCAACAGCAGCTCCGGGTGTCCCATCTGTTAGTGCAGCTACAGTGACCCATCACTCACGCACCTCCGTGACCCATCACTTCAACAGCAGCATCCGGTGTCCCATCTGATCAGCAGCTAGCTACGGAACCCTTCACATCAACAGCAGCTCCCGGTGACCCATCACTTCAACAGCAGCCCGTGTCCCAATGATCAGCAGCAGCTACGGAGACCCATCACATCAACAGCAGCTCCGGTGACGCATCACATCAACTGCAGCTCTGGTGACCCATTACATCAACAGCAGCAACGTTGACCCATCACATCAAGAGCAGCTCATGTGACCCATCACATCAACAGTACCTACGGTGACGCATCACATCAACAGAAGCTCCGGTGACCCATCACATCAACAGCTGCTCCAGTGACCCATCACATAAACAGCATCTCCGATGACCCATCACATCAACAGCAGCTCCAATGACCCATCACATTAAGAGCAGCTCTGGTGACCCATCACATCAACAGCAGCTACGGTGACCCTTCACATAAACAGCAGCTCTCTTAACCCACCACATCAACAGCAGCTGTGGTGACCCATCACATAAAAAGCCGCTCCGATGATCCATCACATCAACAGCAGCTCCAATGACCCATCACATTAAGAGCAGCTCTGGCGACCCATCACATCAACAGCAGCTACGGTGACCCTTCACATAAACAGCAGCTCTGTTAACCCACCACATCAACAGCAGCTACGGTGACCCATCACATCTACAGCAGCTACGGTGATCCATCACATCAACAGCAGCTCCGGTGACCTATCACATCAACACCAGCTCCTGTGACCCATCATGTCAACAGCAGCTCTCGTGATCCATCACATCAACAGCAGCTCCGGAGACCCATCACATCAACAGCAGCTATAGTGACCTATCATATCAACAACGGCTTCGGTGACCCATCACCTCAACAGCAGCTCTCGTGATCCACCACATCAACAGCAGCTCCGGTGACCCATCACATCAACTGCAGCTTCGATACCCCTCACATCAAGAAGCTCCGGGGACCCTACATTAAAAAGCAGCTCTTGTGACCATCATTCAACAGCAACTTCGGGCCCTTTACACAAAGCTTTAGTGACCCCTCACATCAACCACAGAACGTTGACCCTTTTACATCAAAAACAGCTTTTGTGACCATACATCAACATCAACTCGGGGCCCATCCCACCAACAGCGTCTGGGAGACCCTTCACATCACGCAGTTTTGGTGACCCATCCCTTTAAAAGCAGCTCCGTGACATACATCAACGCAGTTGTGCCACAATAAGGAGCTCGGGACCCCCCCTTTTAACAACAACAGCGTACGTGACCCATCAATCAACGCAGCTCGGTGACCATAACTCAACGCAGCTCGGTGGCCCATCACACAAGGCTACGGGACAAACCTTTTAAAGCAGCTCTGAGACCCCAACTTTCAAACTCTGTGACCATACATCAACAGGGACTCCGGAGACCTTTACTACATCAACAGACTCTGGTGGACCCCTCAAACAGAAGCTCGGTGACCATAAAAATCAACAGTGCTCGTGACCCCATCACATACACTCTCGTGACCCACCCCAACACAGCTCTTTACCCACCCCATAAGAGCAGCTCCGTGACCCATCACTCAACAGCAGCTCCCAACCCCCACATAAAAAAGAGCCCTTACCACACATCAAAAGCAGCTTGGGACCCTCATAAAAAGCGCTCCGGGCCCCTCCCCATCCACCCTGACCCAACATTGAGCAGCTTGGGACCCCATAATAAAGCAGCCGGTGACCCTCAAAAAAAGCATCTTTACCCCCACAACCACTCGGGGACCCATCACTTTTAAGCAGCTCCGGGGCCCCTCAACAACAGCGCTCCCGGGGCCCCCCCACAACACAGCTCCTACCCCTCATTAAAAAGCGCTCCGGGATCCCCCAAATCAACAGAGCTCGGGACCCCTACATCAACAACACTTTGTACCCACAATCAAACCGCTTTGGGACCCTACTCAACACCCGCCTGGGGCCCCCCCACATAAACAGCCCGTGACCCCCCCTCCAGCCCCGGTGGCCTACTCAACAGAAGTGGTGACCACCATTAAAGCGCTCGTGACCCCATCACAAAACC
>NW_026466938.1:0-35865 GCF_026875155.1 Cherax quadricarinatus
ACCGCTCTGTTTTTTGGGGGGGGGGGGGGGAAAAACTAAGATAAGATAAGATTTCGTTGGGATTTTTAACCCGAAGGGTAGCACCAAGGTACCCAAGAAAGTCAGTGCATCATCGAGGACTGTCTAACTTATTTCCATTGGGGTCCTCAATCTTGTCCCCAGGATGCGACCCACCAGTCGATAACCCCAGGTACCTATTTGCTGCTAGGTGAACAGGACAACAGTGTAAGGAAACATGTCGAAATGTTTCCACCCGCCAGGAATCGAACCGGGCCCTCCGGTGTGAAGCGGGAGCTTTAGCCACCAGGCCACTACACTACTATACTACTATTACTATACTACTACTATTACTATACTACTACTATTACTATACTACTACTATTACTATACTACTACTATTACTATACTACTATTATATACTACTACTATACTACTATTACTATACTACTACAATTACTATACTACTACTATTACTATACTACTACTATTACTATACTACTACTATTACTATACTACTACTATTATTATACTACTACTATTTACTATACTATTACTATACTATTACTATACTATACTACTACTACTACTATACTACTACTACTACTATACTAACTACTATATACTACTCTATACTAATACTACTATACTAATACTACTACTATACTAATACTACTACTACACTACTATACTAATACTACTATACTAATACTACTACTACTACTACTATACTACTACTACTATACTACTACTACTATACTACTACTACTATACTACTACTACTATACTACTACTATACTACTACTAAACTACTACTAAACTACTACTATACTACTACTATACTACTACTATACTACTACTACTACTACTATACTACTACTACTATACTACTACTACTATACTACTACTACTACTATACTACTACTATACTACTACTATACTACTACTATACTACTACTATACTACTACTACTACTATACTACTACTATACTATACTACTACTATACTACTACTACTACTATACTGCTACTATCTACTACTACTATACTACTACTACTATACTACTACTACTATACTACTACTATACTACTGTACTACTATACTACTACTGTACTACTATACTACTACTGTACTATACTATACTACTACTATACTACTACTACTACTATACTACTATACTACTACTACTATACTACTACTACTATACTACTACTATACTACTACTACTACTATACTACTATACTACTACTATACTACTACTGTACTACTATACTACTGTACTACTATACTACTACAGGAGGGCCCCATTGGTATGGCTCTTATATTTGTGGTCCCATAAAGTAAGTAAATATCGCTGGTGTCTAAAATGCCTGATAACTTGTTTAGTGGTCATTACAGCTAGGCTAAAAAAAAAAAAAGTACAAGAAATTCAAAGTACAAAAAATATTCACCTTATAATGTGATGTCGGTCACTCTTCCCTTAAGTAACTTTTCTACAAAAATGGCAGAAAAGTGGTAAAAGCACATAACATAATGAACAATGACTCAGTTGAAAACCAACGAAAATGTGGAAACACCAAAAAAAGTGTATATGCGGGGCTCTCCTGTAGTATTAATAATAAAATACTACACTCAAAATTTACAATGGCACATGAGAGAATTTTTCAAAAAGTTATCACTAGTTTGGGTACACAACTCAAAAAGCTTCACCACCCTGTACTAGATCATGAAAGTCTTGCATAGTTTTTGGAATCAGTAATATAGTATACCCGTATATGAATGGGATGATACCAGAATTTTGCCAACAGTGATTGAGTACAATCACTGTTGGCAAAAATTTTAGGCTGAGACCAATACTTCGGTGCACCCCTAGCAAATACATGCGGTATACTTTGATTCTCTGATTATATTTACAAGGCATTAGTTGACCATTAAATTTTTATTTTTTTTTTTTTTGCCTCCATAAAAAGAATAGACCTTATGAAATCTTGAAAAGTATCCTAAAGTCAGATCAGAGACCTTATTGTGAAGGAGGTTGTTTTTAATTATACTGGAAGCTGAGAAGAGTTTTTGGCTTTACCATTGTAAAGTATATGTGAATGCATTTGCTGAGTATTTTTTAATTAAACTTTAGCATTATGCAATATCATGCAATAAATCCTTTTATCATAAGTATGTATGTGCTTTTTATGCTTTGAGCCATATGTTCTTACTGGATTGCATAGCTTAAACAAAAATTTTTTTTAGTGGAATCTAGTCAAAATATAGCAGATGAATTTTAATATATTTCCTTGGGAATGTTTAAAATGGTAACTTCTTTTGATAACTGGCTATTTTTGTTTGTAAGAGCATAGTTAATATTTGAAATAATTCTAAGGTTAAAGACAAAATTAAAGTAGTCTATAGCAGATGAATTTTAAAATATTTCCTTGGGGAATGTTTAAGATCGTAACTTCTTTTGATAACTGGCCATTTTTGTTTGTAAGAGCATAGTTAATATTTGAAACAATTCTAAGGTTAAAGACAAAATTAAAGTAGTCTATAGCCGATGATCCGCACGAGTATTGAGAATTTACCTTTTGGTTTTATTCGTTTACTCTTGCTGTTTCTATCTTTTATGCATTCTTCTGTCAAACTTTTGTTCAGTATCCTTTGATAAGCAATTTCTTATTTTTTTTTTTTTTTTTTTATCATTTTTCTCCTGTAGCTACAAAGACGTAATTACAGTTGACCCTTGAATAACATGGGCTTGAACCGTGCAGGTCCACTTATACTCGGATTTTTTCAATAAATACATGCAGTGGAACCTTGAGTTTTGGCTGCCCCAAGTTTTGGCCGTTTTGAGTTTGTCACTTTTTTCGCCTAAATTTAGTCTTGAGTTTTGAACAGTACCTAGAGTTTCAACTGCCGTACCAGACCTGTCCACCTGCCCGTGCCTGCCTGCTCCTACACAAAGCATCCCTCGCATGCGTTGTGAGTCTGGCTGTGTATCTTCTCAAGTGAACATTACCCTGCGCGTTCACCCAAACATTTCACAATAATCCATTGTTTTTTGTGCTTGTTGATTGAGTGCGACTGCTACATAATTAACCATGGGGTTGGAGGTGAGTGGCCAGGAGTTGGAAGAGTTGGTGGAGGACCATGGGAAAGAGCTAACCACTGAAGAGCTGCAAGACCTTCATCTGGAACAGCAACAGACCACAACTGAGGAACTTGCTTCAGAGGAGGAGGAAGAGGGAGGGAAGGAGGTGCCTTCTTCAGAGATTAAGGAGATTTGTGCAAGCTTTTGCTGAGAAATATCACCCCGAGCAAGCTGAAACAAGCCAGCTCTGCAACATGTTCAGTGACAAAACCGTCCTATTTCAGACAAATGCTAAAGAGACGCCAGAAACAGACCTCTCTGGACAGTTTTTTTGTGCGACAGGGGTCCAGTGAGACTCAAGCTGGTCCTAGTGCCATTAAAAGTCAAAGAAGAAGTATTCCCAGATAAGGACTTGAAACCTAAAGTCTTTATGGAAGGGGATTCCCCTTCCAAACAATAATAAGTCCTCCCTCTCTCTCCTCCCTGTCTTCCATATGCCAACAAGAGTCTTCAATAAAGGTGTGTAAATGTGATTTTAAATGTTTATTCATCTATTTCATTAGTCATTAAAGTACTATATGTTATTTTTATAATTGTTTTGTGTTTGTAAAACTATATTCTTTAAAAAATGTTTTTTTTTTTTTTTGTTTTTGGGTGTCTGGAATGGATTAATTGAATTTACATTATTTCTTATAGGAATATTGCTCTGACTTTCAAACAATTTGAGTTTCGGCCAAGCTTCTGGAACCGATTATGCCGAAACTCGAGGTTCCACTGTATACTGTATTTTTTTTTTTTTTTTTTTTTTTGAGATTTGCGACAATTTGAAGAAACTCGCAAATGAACCGTGTAGCCTAGAAATATTGAAAAATTAAGAAAAAGTTAGATATGTCATGAATACATAAAATATATGTAGATACTAGTCTATATTATCATTTACTACCGTAAAATAAGTTAAAATTTATCAAAACTTACGCACACAAACACAGATCGTACATGGTGCCATTTGCAGTTGAGAGAGATATAAACAAACGTAAAGATGTAATATTAAGCCATAACTGCATAAAATTAACTGTAGTACATTTTGAATATGAATATGCCTATAATACTATAGTATACCATAAAGATTTTATAACTAATTCATTCATTAGTGTATAGTCTAGGCTACTGTGAAGTAATCGTGTCCAGTACACTAGACTACCATAAAACAGTCATGTTGTTGCCTCTTCATTATCAGTGCATGAATTGTTAAACCTGTAAATAAATATGAATTTCTATTTCACATAATCTTCATTTTTGATGTCTAGTGTTAGTAATACATATAACATCTACAGTGTTTTGTATCATATAAGACAATATTGATGTAGGTACTGACAGAGATGATTCATCTTGTAAACAGACGAAGTAAACTTATATCGCTGAATACAATACAGGACTTTAAACGTGTTTTCTCTTCCTTACGATTCTCTTTACCATTTTCTTTTGTCTACCTTACTTTATTGTAAGAATACGGTATGTAATACATTTTTTAACACATCTGCTGTTTCCCACTGAGGCAGGTGACCCAAAAGAAAGAAAAAAAAAACTTAATAAGAAAGAAGGAAAGAAAAAGTTTCATCATTCAACACTTCCCCATCATTCAACATAATCACTGCCTTTGAAAAGGCGCTTAGAACAGCTTAGATGTCCCTCCAAACTGGCAGTATCCCAAGCCCACCCTTTAAAGTGCAGGCATTGTACGTACTTCCCATTTCCAGGACTCAAGTCCAGCAAAACCAGTTTCCCTGAACCCCTCACAAAATTTTTACCATGCTCACACTCTCAACAGCTTGTCAGGACCCAAAAACCTTTCGTCTCCATTCAAGCCTATCTAACACACTCATGCACACTTGCGGGAAGTGGCCCTCACCCACAAAACCTCCTTTACCCCTCCTTCCAGCCTTTTCGGGGAAACGACCCCTACCCTGCCTTCCTTCCCCTACAGATTTATATGCTCCCCAAGTAATTCTACCTTGTTCCATTCTCTCTAAATGACCACACCACCTCAACAGCATACAAAAATGTGTATTAATCAATTGTTTATGTATCAGTAAGGCTTCTGGTCAGCAGTAGGCTATTAGTAGTTAATTTTTTTGGGGAGTCAAAAGATATACGCAAATTTTCGACTGCATGGGGTGGTGGCACCCCAAACCCCTTTGTTCAAGGGTCAACTGTACTTGATCTTAAATGAGTGTCATTTCCATATATATTATCAGTAATCTGTTTTTTCAGATAATGTCTTGCCTTGCCTCTCCATCAGTAGGTATCCTTTGCTCTGATTTTGGCCTCAAAATTTGCTTATTATGGCAACTTGTATTTCCCTTTAGATATTGTTATGCAAAACTAGTTGGTGATAGTCTTTTCTTTTTCCCCAATACATATATTCTTTAGCCACATTCTAGCACCAGCTAGTGGCAAAAATTTTTTGTAAAATAGTTTCCCCTTTAAATTTTAATTTATCACTAATTTGTTTAGTATGCAGTACTTGTACTGATCCTATTTAGTCACTCATGTGACATTTCTTAACCAGTTTTCATATTTGGTGTTTGCTTATGAACAAGGAAACAGTCATTACCTCATGCTGATGCCATATTATTTCATAAGTATTTTATTTCTCTTAATGTCCTTGGCACAGTGGGAATTCATAAAATATTTTTTTTTTTGCTATATTGGCTGTCTTCCACCAAGGCAAGGACCCCCCCCCCCCCCCCAAAAAAAAAAAAAAAAAAAAAATGCCATCGTTGATTCATCATTACCAGAAGTGCACAGACATCACAATTCAAATGATCCTCGGAACTGTAATACAGTGGACCCTGCATAACGATCACCTCCGAATGCGACTAATTATGTAAGTGCGTTTGTACGTGTATGTTTGGGGGTCTGAAATGGACTAATCTACTTCACAATAATTCCTTATGGAACAAATTCGCGTCAGTACTGGCACCTGAACATACTTCTGGAGTGAAAAAATATCGTTAACCGGGGGTCCACTGTATTCTCATTCCTCCAGAAATCAAGATCTGTGTCTTGCACCTCCAGGACATTCTTCAGCTTCCCCCAGTTCTCTTTCTATACTTGATTCCATTGCTTAGGGCTTTTCAATCTTCACCAGTCGAGAGCCCATGTTGGAGGCAAATGTCCTGTCTTTACAAAATCACTGCCGTGCCCATTGTCTCCATTAAATTATTCACTTCCATGACCTTCATGTATATAACACTAACTGATATTAGTAGGGGCTAATTTGTGTAATCATCCATCACCCCTTTTCAATACACCCCTTTTTGTCTTTGTATTCGTTCACCTGTGACTTCCCGCAATTTGCCTCATTGCTATCATACACATTACAACCATGTCTGTCTTGTCATTCATAGTTGTTTTGGACTCCCGAAGTGAGTTACAAGTTATCCAGAAATTGACTTCCTTAATCCCATTGTTCTTCATACACAACTTTGGCTGTGTTGCATTTCTAGCAAGCATTAAGTCGTATTTTGCTGGGTCCATGGACATGCCAATGTTCAGGGCAGTGAACATGCAGATTCAGCTGCTCAGTTGGCTATTCAAGATCTTCAAATTTCCAGTAGGGGTATTCTTTATTCGGGCTATTTCTCAGTTTTCTCTTTCACCATCTCTGCAACCACTGGTAATTATTTTGGTCCCTACTGGGCCACAACAAATTGTTTTCTGTGAGACCACATTTAGGAGTCTGGCCATCTTTCTACTGTTGTTGGGTTTGGGAGACCACATACTCATGCTTATATATTGCACACACAACTCACTCATGGATATCACATAGGGAAACAACCGGCATGACACACTATGAGGATTGTCAGGTTGCATTGTCCATCATGGACAATGGATTCACAAGAGGCCGGTCTTGTCTAACTAATTTATTAACTTTCTTCAGTAAAGCTTTTGAGGCTGTTGACCACAATAAAGAATTTGATATTATTTACTTAGATTTTAGTAAGGCTTTTGATAGAGTTCCGCACCATAGACTGTTAAGAAAGTGGCAGCTCATGGCATTGGGGGGAAAAAGTGCTCTCGTGGATCGAGTCATGGCTCACTGACAGGAAGCAGAGAGTGTCCATAAATGGGGTTTAAATCCGAGTGGGGATCTGTAACAAGAGGCGTTCCACAGGATCAGTCTTGGGCCCGTTGTTGTTTATAATATATATCAATGATCTTGATGAGGAATTACTAGTGATATGAGCAAATTCGCCGATGACACAAAGATAGGTGGATAATTGATTCAAACGTAGATGTTATGGAACTTCAGGAGGATTTAAACAAACTCTATTCTTGGGCAGAAAAGTGTCAGATGCAGTTCAGTGTAGATAAATGCAAGGTTTTCTGAAGCTTGGGAGTGCCCATAACCCTAGTACTTATAAGTTAAATGATGTAGAACTTAGCCATACAGATTGCGAAAAGGACTTGGGGTTATGGTGAGCAGCAACCTAAACCAAGACAGCAATGCCTAAGCGTACGTAATAAGGCAAATAGATTACTGGGATTTATATCAAGAAGTGTAAGCAACAGAAGTCCAGAGGTCATACTGCAGCTTTATACATCATTAGTAAGGCCACTAGATTTGAAGTCAGTTCTGGTCTCGTATTCAAAATGGACATAAATTCGTTAGAAAACATTCAGCGTAGGAATGACTAAATTAAAAATAGCATTGAATTTCCTTTGAAGAAATGTTGAAGACTTTTAAGTTACATTCACTTGTTAGACAAGAATGAGGGGACTGATCGAAGTGAAAAGTGGGAATAGGTATTATTAAAGGGGATATAATAAGGTCTTGAGGTGTCTCTCCAAGAGAGAACCCGCAGTAATGATTTAAATTAGATAAGTTTAGATTTGAAAGGACAAAGGAAAAGTAATTGTTTGGAATAGGTATTGATGAGTTGGAACAGTCTAACCTAGTTGGGTTTTTGGGAGGTGGGACTTTGGGTAGTTTCAAATCTAGTTGGATAATTACTTGAGTGGGAGGGGTTGATTTGATGGGACTTTCAATCAGAGCTTTTTCTTGGGTGCATTGAAATTGGGTTGGGCAAATGTTTTGTTATTTGGGAATGAATTGTAAGGACCTGCCTAGTATGGGCCAGCAGGCCTCCTGCAGGGGTTTCCCCCTCTTTCTTATGTTCCAACGAAATTTTACTAGGTTGAAACTGTGTATGAAAGTGCAGCAGGATCTGTTTTCCAATGTGGAAACTGCCCCAACTCAATCACTCTCATGATTTTGATGCAGACTCTTCCTGAAACTAACCTTATGCACCAACTTTTATTTCGTTATAATTACACTAGCCCACACCCCACTAACCGTAACTTTAAATATCCTACCTTTTTTCCATTCTTAACCCTTTTCACATTTCTACTATCACACATCCCTCCTTGCAGTGCTGTTACTCTTATGGGTTTAGCACATAATTTGTTTAAAAATAATTAAACCAGGGCTCAAGACCAACTAACTGGTTTCTAAGATTCCCTTTGTAAATGTTATCTTGCTACATTCCCTGCAACAAATCCCCAAAACCTTTTTTCCCCACTTACTGCCACAC
This sequence comes from Cherax quadricarinatus, assembly GCF_026875155.1. Classification (NCBI taxonomy): domain Eukaryota; kingdom Metazoa; phylum Arthropoda; class Malacostraca; order Decapoda; family Parastacidae; genus Cherax; species Cherax quadricarinatus. The sequence goes on from NW_026466938.1 coordinate 8,677, forward strand.
ACCACACCATGGAGTTCAAGCCCCCGCCCCTTAAAAATTTTACAGCCTCCATCCAACCCCTTTCCCACAATGACCCCCTTTCCATTTTTCCTTCCACCCAGAAATTTTTACAGTAGTCTCCTAAATTTTCTCCATCCCCTCGAAAAAGCCCCAAAACCTTTACAACAAAACTTCCTCTGCCCTTAAATAATATAATCCACACCATCTTCTAATTTTTTCATTCTGAATTCTCTATTATATTCTCCCACCTTGTCTTAAAAATGACAACCCCACTACCTCCAGCTTTCTCCTTGCTTGTTTTAAAATTATTTCTCACACCCATATAAAAAAGGGGGGTTGGGACCACTATACCAGGGAATTTCTCTTTTGCCTTCTTGCTACTTTTACCCCTTTTTTTATTTTTCTACATTCACTTTTGGTTTGCTTCTTTTACATCCCCCCCAAATAGCCATAACCTTTACTTTTTCCCTTTTCAAAATCTTCAAAAAACTGTCATGAAAAAAGAAAAAAGGGACAACTCCATTTTTTGATCAGATTTTTATCATTTAAATCCACATTTTTTCCCAAAAACCCCCTACTTTTACTTTTTTCATGCAAACTCTAAAAACAGGTTTTAAAACTGACCGGACATCACATACCTTCTTAACCCTTGATGTTTTGGCATATATTATGTCTTAGAGCCAGTGTTTTTGCGTATTTATACCCAAAATTCTAGGGGCTTAAAATCAAACGGGGGGGGGGGGGGAAGCTGGTGGGCCCAATATGAGAGAATGGGTCTGTGGGGTCAGTTGTGCATTTAAAAATAACCCTGCAGCAAGCAGTGCTAATGAAAAAAAAAACTCCGCCGGTTTTTGATTAAAATCCAACTTTAGGTGTTTTTTTTTAAAAGTTTTTTATGGTTTTTCTATTTTTTTGGGCTTTTTGTAGAAGGGAAGACATATTACAGAAACAGAATGTTTTGATTTGTTTCAGATGAAAAAGACCTTGAAATTGAGCTCAAAGTAGCTGAAATGTTTATTTTTTCTGATGTTCAAGAGTAAACAAATGACTTTATTGTCCTAGTGTCCAATGCCATTCTAATATCATCATGAATAGGGTTACATTATTTATACAATTATTACAATAATCAGTAGCCCTGCAAACAGTAAATTTCTATTTTTTTGTGAATAAAAATTCAAAATAGACAGCAAGAGTAATATAAAAGGGGCCTGGAGACGTGACTGATGAACAGAGAAAATGTTAATTTAGTGGCAGGAATGTCTGCATTGTTCATTCTGGACCCTATTTTGAAATTGGCATTTTTTTTAATTTGCGTGAAATTGGCCAAATTGCCAATCTCTGACCACTTTATTGGGCAATTGAAATTGGTAAATGGGTGGTTTCTTGTATACTCAATCGACAGAACAAATGGAACTCTAAAGAAATAGCTGAGTTTCATCGACTGGAACAATAGAATTAGCCGAAAATAGGGCTCAAAGTGGGCGAATTGCCAATGCGTAAATATCGCCAAGATCGTTAACTCCACAAGAGCGTAATTCTGTAAGTTTTCAATCAAATTTTGTACTTTTGGTGTCATTACCATCGGGAAAATTTCTTTATCATTTCATAAGAATTTTTTTTTTTTTTTAATTCTTCGACACTGAGAGCAAGTTTGTGAGCAGGGGTCTCGACAGTCAAAGGGTTAAGGTCTACTTTTTCTGGAAAACAGTCCCCTTCCTTACATACTCTAATGGGAACCTCACTTTTAACCCTTTCAGGGTCCGTCCGTAGATCTACGGCTTCACGTTGAGTGTCCAAAACCATAGATCTACGCCAAAATTCTAGCGCCGTCAAATTTAGCACGAAAACGCTCATAGGCCTACATGTGAGAGAACGGGACTGCGTGGTGGGTGTGCGCCATAAACAAAAAATCTAGGCGCCCGCATAGCATTGTGGGAACGCCGGCTCGGTTACCCTTGTTCACCATGCCTCGTCGCAAGTCAGCTCTCACTCCCCGGAAAATTGGGACTCTCCTCTTCCTATCTGATAGTTCTGACACTGATGGAAGTGGAAATGAAGACGAATTCTACGGCTTTGATCAGTTAGTGACCGAAAAGAATGACCAGGATATCGATAATAGTGCAGAAAACCCTGACGATCCTCAACCTTCTACCTCTGGTGTGGCACTCGTGACTCACGGTCAGTTGTTCCTCATCGCAAGAGAAAACTAATATTTTCGCGTGGCCAGGCCTCTGACTTCAGTAATGATGATGATAGTGATGTGGACTGTGATTTTATTGCGCTCGACGATCATTCGAGTAGTGATAGTGAGGAATCATATTCACCAGTGAAGCGTCGGTATGTTCGCTGCCGCATGCGCTCGGGTAGTGTACCCTATGCTGTGCCCAGGGGACGGAGTACATCCCGTGGCCCAACACCAGTTTTAGGTAGTGATAGTGAGGATGATGTGGCTTCACTTGACATGGATAGACCACAGGCATCAGTGGATGGTGTTAGTGGTGATGGTAGTGGCACCGCCATGCGTGACTCACCAGGCCACGCTGGGACCCATGCTGCTGACTCGTCAGTTCAAGGACAAATGCGGAGTGCCAGCACCAGCCCACCACAACCACAACCACCCACACAACCAGCCTATGATGTCCAGTATCCACCAGCAAACGTATGTGGGATTGGCAGCAAATCCCAATTTTGTTCCCAAGCCTCACCACTTTGATGACTCTCAAAGTGGAATTCTACCTACTTGTCCCCTTGGAACCACGGCCAATGAACTGGAATTCTTTGAATTATTCTTTGACCAGCCATTGATGGAAATTATTGTCAGGGAAAGTAATTAAGTATTTTGAGTACACCATGGCAAATATGATCTTATCACCACAGTCAAGACTACACAGGTGGAAAGAGAACGACTGTTGCAGAAATGTATTGCTTTTTGCAACAATAATGCTTATGCCTCACGTCTATAAGCATAATATAAAAGCATACTGGTCCACAGATCGGCTAATTTCTACCCCGGTCTTCAGTGAAATCATACGTGAACAGTTTATCTTACTCTTACGTATGTTGCACTTCTCTGACAAAACCAGGCCTGACAGAAGTGACAGGTTATACAAGATTAGAAATGTTTTCATGTATCTCAAACAAAAGTTCAGGATATACTTTTATCCATTCAAGAATCTTGTGATTTTGTTCAAAGGTAGACTGTCATTCAAGCAGTATATACCGAGCAAGAGGAAACGCTTTGGTATAAAACTGTTTGTACTCTGTGATTGTGACAGTGGCCTGGTGTTGGATATTGTTGTATACACGGGTAGTAAAACATTGAAAGATACCAAGATGTTATTGGGTATCTCAGGTGACGTAGTGAGAAACATGATGGCACCTTATCTTGGTAAGGGGCATACATTATATACCGATAACTGGTACACAAGCCCATTACTCGGTGATTTCATGCGAGTGAACAAGACAGATGTGTGTGGCACAGTGCGTTCTAATCGTAAACATATGCCCAGGCTCAACGCAGGTGCTCGTGGTGATGACGTGCAGGTGTTTACTGCCAATGACATCATGGCATTATGGTGGCATGACAAACGAGATGTCACATTGTTGACAACCATTCACTGTAATGAAATGCAAGACAGTGGCAAAGTTGATGATCGAGTGACTAATGAACGTATTCGAAAACCAGTGTCAGTGATTGATTATACACAAAACATGCGCTTGGTTGACAAGTGTGACATGCAGATTGGTTTTGTTGACTGTGTTCGTAAGAGTTACAAGTGGTACATGAAACTTTTCTTCCATCTCATGGACATTTCAATGCTCAATGCATATAATATGTACCAAATAAAGACTGGCAACAGACCACCGTATGGTGAATTTTGTTTGTCTGTTGTCAGACAACTCATAATGAAGTACCAGGTAAGACACCTGCTATACAACACGGTCCTCGAATTCCTCAGGATATACCCAAGTGTTTGAGGAGGGAAGGTGATCATTTCATAATACAACTTCCTTCAACTCAGAAGAAATTTGCTCAGAAGAGATGCATCGTCTGTGCACAAACAAAACGACGGCAACAAAGACGCAAAGACACTCGGTTTATGTGTGAGGAATGTAAGGTGCCTCTGTGCATGGTGCCTTGCTTCAAGGAGTTCCACAAGCTCCAGCAGTTCTAAAACCATGTCCAGTGATTGTAAATATGTAAATATATGATAGAACATTAGTATTATACAAGATTTGTGCATGTTTATTGTAATAAACAACAGTGGTAAACAATAATATGATAATAACTTTAGTGCGGTTATTGTGTTCAATACAGTGAGTTTATATATATATATACATTATATACAGTATTGGTCTCTCAGGCCCCAAATGTTAGTAGGAATAGAAAAAAATTGGAAAAGAAAAGAAAAAACAATAAAAACCGCAAAATAATGTAATGCGCGTATGTGGAATACGTCGATGTTGCCGCCACCACATCATTTTTGACAAACTTCTTGGCACTGTATCTCGGTAAGTACTGATCAGAATTTTTTTTTTGTCTTATACTTCACAAAAAAATGCTCTTCAATTCTGTAAGAAAAATTTTTTTTTTTTTTTTTTTTTTCAAAATTTCTTGGACACTGGAGCACCACTTCAGATTTTGGCCTTGGACCCTGAAGGGGTTAATACAGAAAAATATTTTCTTCTTTTAATAACAGCCTACCTATCCCATACACAAATAACCCACACTTAGGAGACTGAAACTTGTGCCATTGCAGTCTGACTTAGACTGTTAATGGTCCAAGTCAGATCACAAAGTTGTCATGAGTTTCTTGTAAGTGCATGTTGTTTGTGTATTCCAGTCACGGTATTGTGCCTTTTATTCTTTACCTATTCCATACATTTACAACATAAGAACATCAGAATGGAAGAGAAATGCACCAGGCCTGGGCCATATTAGGTAGGTCCTTAACCTTAGACAGGCCAGTATCCACCCTACCATATGCCTTTTCTAAATCCAGAATTGTGGCAAACTGTTCCTTGCCCTTAAAAGTATTGTTTTTCAATGTAAATACTTGTTCCACACATCTCTTATCCTTCCTAAATCTCCTTGTTCCTCTGCAAACTTACTTTCCTTCTTACCCTTAACTCTCTTAATAATTGTTCCGTATGCTTACCTGGTACACTCAATAAGCTTATTCCCCATTAGTTGTTACACACATACATTATCACATCAAGGAGATACCTTGATGTTGATGAGGGGCTCTTGATCAAAAGAATAAGACCTGTTCTTCCCTTGGATTGAATCCAGTTGCCTCCCATTCCCTAAGCACTGTATGACTTCTATGGGTTTAGCACTCCCCCCTAATTTTTTTTATTAACACATCAGCTGTCTCCCACCAAGGCAGGGTGGCACAAAAAAGAAAAACTTTCATCACCACTCACTCCATCACTGTCTTGCCAGAGGCATGCTTACACTACAGTTATAAAAATGCAACATTAACATCCCTCCTTCAGAATGCAGGCACTGTACTTCCCATCTCCAGGAATCAAGCCCGGCCTCCCGGTTTCCGTAAATCCCTTCATAAATGTTACCTTGCTTACATTCCAACAGCATGTCAAGTCCTAAAAACCATTTGTCTCTCTTTACTCCTATCTAACACTCGCGCACGCTTGCTGGAAGTCCAAGCCCCTCGCACACAAAACCTCCTATACCCCCCTCCCTCCAACCTTTCCTAGGCCGACCTCTACCCTGCCTTTCCCTCCACTACAGATTTATACACACTCGAAGTCATTCTATTTCGTTCCATCCTCCATACATGTCCAAATTGTCTCAATAACCCCTCCTCAGCCCTCTGGATAATAATTTTGGTAATCCCATGCCTCCTCCTAATCTCCAAACTATGGATTCTCTGCATTATATATACACCACACATTGCCCTCAGACATGACATCACTGCCTCCAGCCTTCTCCTTGTTGCAACATTCACAACCCATGCCTCACACCCATACAAGAGCATTGGTATAACTATACTCTCATATATTCCTCTGTCTGCTTTCATAGATAAAGTTCTTTGTCTCCACAGTCTCCTCAGTGCACCACTCGCCTTTTCCCCCTCGTCAGTTCTACGATTCACTTCATCCTTTCTAGACCCATCTGCTGACACATCCACTCCCAAATACATATCTGAACACATTCACCTCCTCCATACTCTCTCCCTCCAATCTAATATCCAATCTTCTGCTACCTAAGTTTTTTGTTATCCTCATCACCTTACTCTTATCTATACTGTATTCACTTTTAATTTTCTTCTTTTACATACCCTACCAGATTCATCAACCAACCTCTGCAACTTCTCTTCAGAATCTCCCAAATACATTAACAATTATAATAATGATAATTCATCCCTTCCATTTAAGCAAGAGGTATCGTGATGCAGTTATGGGGATTCTTGAGCAAAGGAATTGACCATATCTTTTCTTTCTTTGAATCAAACCTGATTGCCTCCCATTACCCCAGGCATAGTATGCCCCCTAAGGGTTTAGTGCTCCCTCTTGAATGTAATAATAATAATTAATGATATATTTTGTAATTTACTACTGTATTTTGTATACATAAAAATGCTTGAAAGTTTTCAGCAGTTAGCTTATGGGCTTGTGTGTGAGGTGGTATCAAAATATTATTGAATGTACGTACTATTATATACGTACATGTATTTACAACTAAGCCAGAAATTGAGAGATGAAAACCAGGTGATGTTTCCATCCAGAATGGACTGAAGCACCATAATTTTTCACCTCCCAATTTATGGGGTAATGATGGTTTGTTGCAGCCATGGTATTATGGCTTTTATTCTGTTAGGTATTGTTCATATACCAAGGGTTATAAAAGTTACATGGGTGTCTCATACCACAAGTCTCGTGTGGTGTTATACTGCAGGTACCGCATTTCACTCCAGTGCACATAGCGGGAGAGTACAGCTATTGAATCATGATTTGAGACATATGTACAGTATAGTACAACATATAGATATATAAATGAATGATATATTTTAAATTTTCTTCCTTACCATTCAGGCTGTCTTCTGCCTTTTTAAAATGTTACCATTGCCATCTTCTGTACAGATTACTTGATGTAGTCTCTGTGGGTTCTGTTATATAACTCAAGTGCAATAATAATGCTGTTAAAATTATATTGGACATACAGTACTTTATTAATTTAACTACTTGTCAGGTTTTAAGGGCCCCTACCAACTGCACTAGGGTCATCAATGCCATGTTTTAGTTACAACTGCATGAGCTAAATAATACTTATCATATTGAGAACTTCATTTAATCTTGAGAGTATTTCATTTGATACAAAGGGCAATGCTTATTCACATTGTTAATTTTGCCGCAAAACCTGGCTTGGCTGTAACCAGCTGCAGTTATGAATTCATTTTATGGTAATTATGTTTGATGAAAATAACAGTGATTGAATTTACTTGAGTTGCCCTCATGTGGTTTTATAAACTTTTATTGTCATGCCTTGATTTATATTCCTGCATTTGCCTTGTTCCTACTTACAGCAGGGCAGTTCTTACACAATCTTCTCAAAATATTTTATATATTAATCCAAGCCTTATATGATTTTAATAGGGTGAGTATCTTTATTTTTTGTATTTTAGCTTCCTGGTGGCCAATTAATAATGGCGAGAAGTACTGCAGGCATGGTTCCATTAGGTGATAGTTACAAATCTTATATATTGCCACCATATGCATTGATCATCACAAAATTTGATTTACTCATCAGACTTCAAGGGAATTTTTAGATACCAAGCATATTGATTCTGCAGGGTTATAGGATAATGGAAGTAAATATTTACCTATACAATAAAAATAAATTTGGATATTAAAAATGATTTTCTAGGTTGTATGGTTGGCTTATACTGATATAGAAAATTATCACCCTTGAATATAATACTGTATCTGAAAATTTTCTGATTTCTTGCAATTTGCATGCTAAATAATCACTGAATTGTGCATTAAATATGTAATGTGCTGTGATATAACGTGTGAAAACTGCTATCCATTCATAATCTGAGTAATATATGTACAGTACATCATTAATGTAAATAATACAAGCTTCCAAAATTTCATGGGTACATATATGAACTTTTTAAATTTGTTTTCAGGTTAATTGTGAATTTTTCTAGTTAAGAGCTTTATTTTGTATAAATAATTCTCGTATATTTACACTAATAACCTTTCAGTGAACTCTGATATGGGTATAACTAATAGTGGAGTAAGGTGTGATTTGGAATACAGTATTATATATGCAAAGAAACTATTTAAGGGTGAGGAACTAAGACAGTATTGTATGTCTCTTGCAGCATCTGAGTGCCAGCCTCACCTCTCTCCCTCTCATTGACCTCTCCTTAAACATAGAACTTCCTCCTCCCATTATGGCATCTTTTGGCTACCGTTTCCCTGTCACCTTTGATGATGACAATGGTGGTGGTGGTGGTGAAGATGAAGATGTTGTAGGCAGCCCCTCCTCTTCGCACTTTCGCTCACCTAAGCTTCTGCACGATGATACTGATGCAACCGACACTGTTTATGGGAATGATGGTTCCTCTGTGTTAGATGAAAATATCTGGGGACAAACCCAACTCTCGCCAAATTCTCACTCTCCTCCTCGTCCTTCTGTCTCCAACGTCTCTGCTGTATGTACAAGCCACTCGACGTCTACCCCAGGCCATGCCAGATCAGGCACGCTCAGGCAGTTCTGTGATAGTCCTGCGTCTGAATGTTCTGCCCCTGCTCGTAGAAACCACACCCACCACATCTAATCTTACTGGCACTTGTAATGCATCTACTGTTCTGTCTTCTGCAAGGATGTGTTTTTCACCATGGGAAATGAAATCCTTTCTACCACAAAATCCTCAAAAAGGTCATGTCATGTAGAATGTCTGGACCCTTCCTCCTCTTGCATTGATTATCCCAAGTATGGTGCAAGTCAAGCCTTCTCTGCTTCTTTGTCCAAATATTCCACCAAAGGGGGTACTCCTGGTATTTTTACTCAAAGCTTACAAAGTCCATAGATGACACAGCTCCAGTAGCTGAGTTTGAAGCTATAGAAAACTCAGAAGATTCTCTCCTATGTTCACCTGTAAATATACCACAGACCACTTTCTCCTCTCCCATTAGACCTGGGTATGCTGGTAATTTCCTCTTCTTCTCCTCTGCCTCTTACCCTACAGACATCATGACCATGAGTCTCCCAGCTGTATTAACTAGCCTTTCTTCTCCCCTACACTCTCCTTCCCCAAAGGGAAGAAGCACTCTCCCTCACCTCAAGGAAGGAGTTTTTCTCCCTCGCCACGGTATCTCATTTTGCACCAACATCCCCTCAGTCCTCCAGTCCACTTCCTCCTACAATGACTGCTCATCCTTCTAAGTCTTGGGACTCATCCCAGGCATCCCTAAGCCCCTTACTCCCACCTCCCCCATCCCTAGGCCGCCGCACAAGGAGCCCTAGCCCGCACCTTGGCTTAGATCAGGGGTCGGGTGAGGAGGTAATAAATTTTTCATAATTTTTTCCCATTTAGTCACTGGAAACTTGATTTACAGTTTATTTTATTATTTGTTGATTCACAGGGTGCATAATTGCAAATTTATTTAGTATTATTAAGAATTTTTTTAAAATTTTGTAAACAAATTTTAAAACAGCATTTTGTATAGATGTTCTTATGATAATATATGCTTGATCCAGTACTGCTTTTTATTTGCCTGCTTCAGTGCATGCTTTTTTTCAGGTACATTGGGTGAATGTTGTGCATTTTTTATTTTTTATTTTATTTTTATGTACCCTTGAACTTAATGTATGCTTTGGTTTGCTTTTAATTATTCAGTATATTAAAAAATGTTTAATTGATTTAACCTCTGAAATATTTAGTGCATGATAAAAAACAAGCTTTTTTTTTTTTTTTTTTTTTTTTTTTTTTTTACAAATATAGCTGCATCATAAGTGTATTGGGTTATCAGCACTTTATCTATTTCTTCTTGACTTTTTCAGGACGGGTCGGCTCAGGACCTAATTTTTCTGGAGTCCCCACAAGATGAAATCTTTGACCCACTGCTTGCCAAGGACATTCCCCACAGTGTTCTTCCTGGAGGAAGACCTACCCACCCACCACCACCTGTTCCTACATTGTCCAAGTCAACATCCAGCCTCCCAGGTTGATCTTTTTTACTGTTTTACTAAATGGTTTGTTGTATTAGGCCAGCTATAGATATGTACTTGTTCATCAAAAAAAAAAAAATGATTTTCATAAAATTGCCAAGGCCTTTGGAATTACTGTATTTTTTTTTTTTTTTTTAAAAAGTCGGCCGTCTCCCACTGAGGCAGGGTGACCCAAAAAAAAAGAAAATCACCAAAAAGAAAATACTTTCATCATCATTCAACACTTTCACCTCACTCACACATAATCACTGTTTTTGCAGAGGTGCTCAGAATACAACAGTTTAGAAGTATATATATGTACATAGAGATACACAACATATCCCTCCAAACTGCCAATATCCCAAAACCCCTCCTTTAATTGCAGGCATTGTACTTCCCATTTCCAGGACTCAAGTCTGACTATATAAAAATAACCAGTTTCCCCTGAATCCCTTCACTAAATATTACCCTGCTCACACTCCAACAGCTTGTCAGGTCCCAAATACCATTCGTCTCCATTCACTCCTATCTAACACGCTCACACACGCTTGCTGGAAATCCAAGCCCCTCGCCCACACAACCTCCTTTACCCCCTCCCTCCAACCCTTTTGAGGACTACCCCTACCCAGCCTTCCTTTCCCTACAGATTTATACGCTCTATATGTCATTCTATTTTGATCCATTCTCTCTAAATGACCAAACCACTTCAACAACCCCTCGTCAGCCCTCTGACTAATACTTTTATTAACTCCACACCTTCTAATTTCCACACTCCGAATTTTCTGCATAATATTTACACCACACATTGCCCTTAGACAGGACATCTCCACTGCCTCCAACCACCTCCTCGCTGCAACATTTACAACCCAAGCTTCACACCCATATAAGAGTGTTGGTACTATACTTTCATACATTCCCTTCTTTGCCTCCATAGATAATGTTCTTTGTCTCCACATATACCTCAACGCACCACTCACCTTTTTTCCCTCATCAATTCTATGATTAACCTCATCCTTCATAAATCCATCTGCTGATACATCAACTCCCAAATATCTGAAAACATTCACTTCTTCCATACTCCTCTTCCCAATTTGATATCCAATTTTTCTTTTCTAAATCATTTGATACCCTCATCACCTACTCTTTTCTATATTCACTTTCAACTTTCTACCTTTACACACACTCCCAAATTCGTCCACTAACCTCAGCAATTTTCTTTAGAATCACCCATAAGCACAGTATCATCAGCAAAAGTAACTGTGTCACTTCCCATTTTGTATTTGATTCCCCATAATATTAATCCCACTCCTCTCCCGAACACCCTAGCGTTTACTTCTTGTACAACCCCATCTATAAATATATTAAACAACCATAGTGACAATTACACATCCCTGTCTAAGACCTACTGTTACCGGGAGTAGTCTCCCTCTCTACTACACACCCTAACCTGAGCCTCACTGTCCTCATAAAAACTCTTTACAGCATTTAGTTACTTACCACCTATTCCATATACTTTCAACATCTTCCACATTGCTCCCCTATCCCTCTATCATATGCCTTTTCTAAATTCATAAATGCAATTAAAACTTCCCTACCTTTATCTAGATACTGTTCACATATATGCTTCAGTGTAAACACCTGATCTACACATCCCCTACCCACTCTAAAACCTCCTTGCTCATCCGCAATCCTACATTTTGTCTTACCTCTAATTCTTTCATAATAGCCCTACCGTACACTTTCCTGGTATAACTCAGTAAAACTAATTCCTGTATAATTTTTACAATCTCTTTCGTCCCCTTTCCCTTTATATAAAGGACTATACATGCTCTCCGCCAATCCCTAGGTACCTTCCCCTCTTTCATAACATTTATTAAACAAAAGTACCAACCACTCCAACACTATATCCCCCCCTGCTTTTAACATTTCTGTCATGATCCCATCAGTTCCAGCTGCTTTACCCCCTTTAATTTTTACAGTCTCTTTTGTCCCCTTTCCCTTTATATAAAGGGACTATACATGCTCTCTGCCAATCCCTAGGTACCTTCCCCTCTTTCATACATTTATTAAAGAAAAGTACCAACCACTCCAACACTATATTTCCCCCCCTGCTTTTAACATTTCTGTCAAAATCCCATCAGTTCCAGCTGCTTTAGCCCCTTTCATTCTACGTAATGCCTCACGTACCTCCCCCACACTTACATTCTGCTCTTCTTCACTCCTAAAAGATGGATACCTCCCTGACCAGTGCATGAAATTACTGCCTCTTTCTTCCTTAACATTTAAAAGTTCCTCAAAATATTCTTGCCATCTACCTAATACCTCCCTCTCCCCATCAACAAAACTCCCCTACTCTGTTTTTAAAACTGACAAATCCATACTTCTCTGGGCTTTCTTAATTTTGTTTAACTCGCTCCAAAAATTTTTTTTCTTATTTTCATTAAAATTTCTTGACAATGCCTCCCCCACTCTATCACTGCTCTCCTTTTGCAGTCTCTCACCACTCTCTTTACCTTTCTTTACTTTCCATATACTCTGCTCTTCTTATAACACTTCTGCTTTGTAAAAACCTCTCATAAGCTACCTTTTTCCTTTTATCACACCCTTTACTTCATCATTCCACCAATCACTCTTTCCTCCTGCCCCCACCCTCCTATAACCACAAACTTCTGCCCCACATTCTAATACTGCATTTTTAAAACTATTCCAACCCTCTTCAACCCCCCCACTACTCATCTTTGCATTAGCCCACCTTTCTGCCAATAGTCGCTTATATCTCACCCAACTCCTCCTCCCTTAGTTTATACACTTTCACCTCCCTCTTACTTGTTGTTGCCACTTTCCTCTTTTCCCATCTACTCTTACTCTAACTGTAGCTACAACTAAATAATGATCCGATATATCAGTTGCCCCTCTATAAACATGTACATCCTGAGCCTACCCATCAACCTTTTATCCACCAATACATAATCTAATAAACTACTTTCATTACGTGCTACATCATACCTTGTATATTTATGTATCCTCTTTTTCATAAAATTGTATTACTTATTACCAAATCTCTTTCTACACATAGCTCAATTAAAGGCTCCCCATTTACATTTACCCCTGGCACCCCAAATTTACCTACTACTCGATCCATAACATTTTAACCCACTTTAGCATTGAAATCCCCAACCACCATTACTCTCACACTTGATTCAAAACTCCCCACGCATTCAACTCAACATTTCCAAAATCTCTCTCTCTCCTCTACACTATTCTCTTCTCCAGGTGCATACACGCTTATTATAACCCACTTTTACACATCCAATCTTTATTTTACTCCACATAATCCTTGAATTTATACACTTATAGTCCCTCTTTTCCCATGTATAGATGTAATTTATAGAAGAATGGGAGAAATTTTGCAATGATTCAAGATGGCTAGACTAAGTGAAGAATTGTCATTTGCATGGATTCAAATTTTTATGTATAACCTAGAGCATTGCACAAATTTGCCATATATATATAAGGAAAAAGCTAGTATTAGATTCTTTATAGACTTCTCTGCTGGTAATGGAAAATGATACAGTAAAGAATGCATCATTTATGAAAACTAATTTGATAACACCTTAGAAGTTGGTATGACATATATCGTATCTTAAGCTTTTTATTATTATATAGTTATTTACAGTGTATTTTTCTAACAGTTATTTCTTACTGCATATTATAAGTTTGCTTCTACCTATCCTTTTATATGGTTCTTATTTTATAGCAAATTAGTTCATTTATATAGAGATGTTTATTGGATTCATGTACATATGAAGGGATTATTATTATTATCAAAAGAAGCGCTAAACCACAAGGCTATACAGGTCTGCAGGGCAGGAAGGAAGCGAGGGTATCAGGTGGTAAAAGGGAGATGGATGAGTAATAGGTTACGGAGAACAGCGGGGCAGTGGATGGTGAAAGGGTAAAGGGCAGCAAGAGATTGAAGTAGAAAGGGCTGATGGGAGTGCGAAAGGTATCATCATCAGAGTTTGTGGAGTAAATCAGTCGTTGTTAAGAAGTCAATGAGAGAGTCAGGGTTAAAGGAGGTCCATCAGCAAGAAGGGAAGGTAGAGAGTAGTAGAGCAGAGACGACGTTGGAGGTAAATTCTGCATGCTCGTTGATAGAGGGCAGTCTAACAGAATGTGGCTAATTGATACTGGAACTTGACACTTCTCACAGAGAGGAACAGGGTGCCTCTCTATGAGATACCCATGAGTAAGACGAGTGTGGCCAATGTGAAGGCGGGAGAGAGTAGTCTCCCAACCTCGGAACTGATGACAAGAAGACGGCCAGTAACCTATGCTCGGTTTAATAGAATGAAGTTTGTTACCGAGTAGAGTTGACCAACGTTGTTGCCAACGGGTGTGAAGGTGGGTACCTATTACAGCAAAATAGTCCGGAAATGGAACACCTCTATATGAAATTGGTAGGTCATGTACTGCTGACCGCGCAGCAGTGTCTGCTGTTCATTGCCTGTACGTCAACATGACCAGGGACCCAACAAAAAAATATCTTTATGCTTGGTAGAGATACGGCGTAGCCAAAGTTGGATACGGAGAACTAGGGGGTGAGGTGTATCAAATTTTCCGTATAGCCTGTAAAGCACTAAGGAGTCTGAGACAAACCACAAATGATGACACAGGCATAGATGCGATATGAATATAGTGCTGCAAGAATGGCATACAATTCAGCAGTAAAAGTACTAGCCGAAGACAGTAAATGCCCTCGCACGACGCTGTCCAGAAACTGCTGCGAATCCGACGCCGTCAGAACACTTAGAGCCATCTGTGTACACTGCGATGGCATGAGAATGAGATGGAAGTGGTCAAGAAAACAAGAGCGGGAAGCCACCTTAGGCAGTTGGGCTTTCGAGCAAGGGAGTGAGAAAGAACAACACCTGAACAGCTGGAACTTCCCGGGGGGTAGGGAAAAGTGAGATGCTACGTGAACATGTAAAGGTGGTAACTGAAGGAAGACAAGAGCGAATGTAGGCGAAGAGAGAAGGGACGGAGCAAACGGCGGCGAACAAATAAAGAATGTCTACTAATATCAGTGACCATTCTATAAATGGAAGGATTGCGGAGATCGTGAGAGCGTACATAGTAGCGAAGGCAATGGGCATCATGCGATCAGACAAGGATGGAACATTCGCTTCTGCATAGAGGCTCTCAACAGGGAAGAGCGAAAAGCACCAAGGCATAAACGTAATCCTTGGTGATGGATGGGTTAAGGCTAGAGAGAGTAGCAGAGAGGCCGCTGAATAGATTTGGTCACCATAATCGAGTTTCAATAAAATGAGGCTGATATAGGCGAAGAATAGCTCAACGATCAGCTCCCATAAAGATGAGCAAGGGTTTTAACCCTTTGAGGGTTTCGGACGTACTAGTACGGCTTACGACCCAGGGTTTTTGACGTACTAGTACGCCTAAATTCTAGCGCCCTCAAATCTAGTGGGAGAAAGCTGGTAGGCCTTCATATGAAAGAATGGGTCTATGTGGTCAGTGTGCACAGTCTAAAAAAAATCCTGCAGCACACAGTGCATAATGAGAAAAAAAAAAAACTTTGACTTTTTTTGGAATAAACAGCACTGTATTTTCGTATGGTATTTATTGTTGTATTCTAGTTTTCTTGGTCTCATTTTATAGAATGGAAGACATATTACAGAAATTGAGATGATTTTGACTGGTTTATACAATGAAAGGTACCTTGAAATTGAGCTCAAGTAGCAGAAATGTTCGATTTTTACCAAATTTCAAAAGTAAACAAATCGTGCCAAGCGTCCAATACACGTCAACTGGTGAGTCTAATATCTTTCACAAGTGCGCCAATAATATTTATACCATTTTTTACACTAATGCAGTAGTCTGCATAACAGTAAATCTTATATTTTTTGTGGGAATAAAATTCAAAGTGGAAAGCAAACGAATATAAGAGGGGCCTTGAGACGTGACTAGTGACCAGAGGAAATGTCATTTTAGTGCCAGGAATGTCTTTCTTGTTTATTCTGGACCCTATCGGAAATTGGCATCTTTTGAAATTTGTGTGAAATTGGCAAAATTGCTAAATTCTGACCACTGTACTGGATAGTTGAATTTCATAAATGGGTGCTTTCTTGCACCCATTCGATAAAAAAAATGGAGTTCTAGCGAAATATTCATGTTTTTTGTCGACTAGTACAGTGGAATTGGCCGAAAATGGGGCTCAAAGTGGGCAAAATTGCCGATGCGTAAACATCGCCGAGACCGCTAACTTCGCGAGAGCATAATTCCGTAAGTTTTCCATCAAATTTCAAACTTTTTGGTGTCCTTATGATCGGGAAAAGATTCTCTATCTTTTTGTAAGAGAAAATTATTTTTTTTTTTTAAATTTGGCCGACCCTGAGAACGAGTTTCGGAGAGGCCTGTCGACCTCAAAGGGTTAAGAAGGTTCAGCCAGCTGTGACAAGTTGTCTTCAAGAGAGGCAATGTGGGTTTCCAGGATAACTACGGTCAACGAGAAGGCATAGAAACCTGACTATATCACGTTCAGGGATATGGGAGCCATAGAGGTACAAAGGATGATCGGAGATGACAGAGCGTCTAGTGAAAGTAATTTGGTGAGTTTTGGTTCTGGAAAATTAAACCCATGCGTGGTGGCCCAATTGGAAACATGGTCGACCGCATGCTGGAGAGAAACTGTAATGAGGTGACAGTCCATGCCTGCACAAGCAATAGCGAAGTCATCTACATGGAGTGATGACTAAATATTGGATGGAAGAACAAAGGCCAAATCATTTATAGCAAGGAGAAAAAGTGTTGTGCTCAGAACACATCCCTGAGGACACCTTCAGCTTGGACAAAGTCCGGGGAGAGCAACATTATTGACTCAAACACGGAAATGTCTGACAGTTAAAAAGTTCTTAAGGAAAGATGGTAGATTGCCACGGAGGCCTAAGGAGTGGGCTTGGGCCAAAATATTATACCTCCAAGTTGTGTCATATGCCTTCTCAAGGTCAAAAAATATGGCAATAACTGAGTGGTTATTCACAAAGGCATTACGAATATATGTATCCAAGCATAGTAAGGGGTCTATGGTAGAACGACCCTTACGAAAGCCATATTGACGAGTGGAGAGACTGTTGTGTCTCTAAATACCACATTAAATGTCTATTTACCAGACGTTCATCACTTTGCAAACTGCACTGGTAAGAGCGGATGGGACGATAGTGGGAGGCTTCATGTCCCGTAGTACCCGGTTTGTGGAAAGGGAGAACAATGGCAGATTTCCACAGCTGTGGAAGAACTCCTTGTGATCAAATAAGATTGAAAAGGCGTAAGAGGACTGCAAGGGCTGACTGATGTAAATGTTGTAGCATACGAATATGAATGTTGTCGGGCCCAGCTGCCGATGATCGGCAAGCTGAAAGTGTTACCTCCAGTTCCTGAAGTGTAAAAGGCACATTATACTGTTCTTCTCTGAGAGAAGAAAAGTCCAAGGGTGCTAACTCTCTGGCAGACTTCGAGGAAAGAAACATGAGGCATAGATGGAGCCCCAGAGAAATACGGACCAGATGATTGCCAATTTCATTGGCAACATCTAGTGGGTTTGCTATATCAACACCGGCAACCCGCAGAACAGAGCCGGGTCAGGAGAATATTTACCACTCAGTTTCTGTACTTTTTTCCAGACTGCACTCATAGAGGAAGCAGAGGTGATGGTGGAGACATAATCTCGCCAGCAAGTACGTTTAGCTTCATGGATGACACGGCGAGCGATTGCACGCTTCTGCTTAAAATCAAGAAGTCTCTCCGTGGTTCTATTGTACCGGTACCTGCCCCACGCAGTGCATTTCAAACATACTGCACGAGCACAGGCAGGAGACCACCAAGGCACGCATTTCTGAGAATGCCTGCCCGAGGTTTGGGGTATAGAGTGAGAAGCTGCGGTTAAAACTGAGGACGAGAAGAGGTGTAAAAGCTCATCAATAGAGGACGAAGAAGGAACCTCACTAAAAACAGTTAGTTGTGAGTAAAGGTCCCAATTTGCCTGATCAAATTGCCAGCGTGGGTTACGAAGAGGTGGTGAATATGAAGGGGAAGTAAGAATGATTGGAAAATGATCGCTGTCATGTAAATCCAGGAGAACGGACCAGGTGAAGTCTAGTGAGGCGGAGGAAGAGCTGACTGAGAGATCGATGCAAGAGAGAGTATGAGTAAGAAGATCAAAATGGATGTGAGTACCTGTATTTAAAACATGGAGGGGGTGGGAAGCAAGAAAAGCCTCTAACTGAATGCCACAGGAATCACAGTGAGACCCCCCCAGAGGAAATGATGGGCATTAAAATCGCCAAGTAACAGAAGTGGTGGCGGTAAAAGACGAAACAAGAAAGGCAATATCCAGGATAGATAATGTCCGAGAAGGAGAGAGATACAAAAGAACAGAGTGTATACCACCTATGCAAGTGGATACGGGCTGCTGTGTAATGCAGCGAAGTACGAACAAATAGCTGATGGTACGGAATATCAGTGCGTAGAAGAAGGGCACTTTCATTAAAGGTCCCATCAGGAAAAGGATCCGAAGAATACAATAAATTATAGGCTGAAGTGGGATAGATAACAGCAGAGTGTAATTTTGGTTACTGTAAGCAAAAACCAACAAACACCCGATTACCCTGGGCTGCGTATATTCCACTGTAAATAGGCCATGAATTGGCAATGATAAAGATACTAGAAATCGCAGGTAAGGGTACCTACAGTAGTGAGGTTAGAACGTTCAAGCAGCGAGAACGTTTGCACTGTGTGAAGAAAGGAGTTGCGCAGATGGAGAAGCGGAAAGAGAAGGAACAGAGGGTGGATCAGTGTCCACTGATGGTTGATCTCTGCAATATTTTCAGAGACTGCTTCAAGTGTTTCGGAGTTCAGAGACTTCGTATGGGAGACAATATTGGAGATGGAAGGAGGAGGAGTTTGAGTAAAGATCGGAGCTGTAATGGACTGTACCAAGGTTGGGGGGGGGGGCCAAAGGGTGGAGGGAACTGGGGGAAGTGTGGGAGGGGACAGAAGAGGCAGAAACCTGGGAGGTGGCAGAAGAGGAAGAAACTTTGGAGGGGACAGGGGAGGAAGGCACAGTACAAGGAGGAGAGTGAACCTCCACACTTGTAACACAAGCAGTGAGAGGGGAGACCCAGGTACAGAGACCAGGAAGGTAAAATGAGGTGGAAGAAGGGATTGAAGGAGATTTTTTGACTTCTGAGAAGTAGAGGGACGATTGGGAGGAGGTGTCGTACGAGGTCTTGTCGGTACTGGGGTTTGTGAGGGAAAACACGAAGAAGTGAGAACAGACTGAGGTGTTGAAGTAGGGACGTCTGAACCCAGGACAGCAAAAGAATTAGATACAGGAGTGACTATAGGAGGGGCAGCTGCAGAGGAGGCTGCAGAAGATGGGACCCCAGAAGTGGGGGGACGTTTTGAAACACAGGAATAAGAAACACTGGGTAGTCTCCCTTGGAGGCAGAGATGAGAAACTGCCATAGCATAAGGGAGACCTTCTGCCTCTTTAAGGCAATGAATTTCCTGCTCATTTAAGTAGACCTGGCAACAGCGAGAATACAAAGGGTGAGCCTCATGACAAGGGAAGAGGGAGGTCGACTGCAAGACATTTTAGAATGGTCATCAGCACCACAGACTGGGCATTCGGCTATAGATCTGCAATATTTCGCTGGGTGGCCAAATCGCCAGCAATTTCTACACTGTTGCAGTGTAGGATCACCTTTCGAACTTGTAACCAATGTCCTGCTACATAAACAGAGGATGGGAGTTCACGGCTGTCAAAAGTTAAACAAGCCACATTGGGCAAGGGTATCATTTTCGCCCACGGGCGGGAAGAACATAATTGTCTACCTTGAGAATTGGGAGATCTTGAAGTTCCAGCTGTTCGAGAATGTCATTGCCACATGTCTGGAAATTCTGTGGACTATGGTATGGGGCAGAATGAGAGTACCACTACAAGAATTGAGGGAATGATGTTTTTCGATAGTGATAGGAATAGTATCGATATGTGAAAGAAGAGAAAGATCATGAGCTTGGGAAAACATTCTGGACTTTTGATGATGCACGTACCACTTTTAAAGAGCATGAAAGGAAATATCTCTACCAACATGGCGGAGGAGTGCCTTGCCAATACTAGGGTGGGAAAAGGATAAGCAATAGAGGAAGTCGGTCGTAAAGTAAAAAATTTTAAAGTCCATTTTGCATTCTGAAACAGCGTTAAAGGTAGAGTACAATGTGTCGGTCTTTTCTGAGTAAACACAAGAAGGTGGCAAGAAGTATCATCGGCAATTGTCGTTGACATTTTGGAGTGGGACCAGAATTGGTCCGCTTGGACGGGCGGCGATTCGAAAATTGCCGACCATAGGGGAGAAGCCGGAGTATAGTCAAAGGAGAGCGGAGGTCAGGACAAATCAAAGGAGTCAGTCGAAACCCCAGCACCTGAAGCGGGGATGAAACAGCACCAGCAAAAGATACAGGGGCCTTAGGACTGTCCGAAGATGGTCAAAAGACGAGGCGAGGTCAGAATGGGGTGCGGTAACAAGAAGGGGTCCGGGGGTAGCGAGGGCATGGATTGGGCACTCCATGGTTAGGTTTCTTCTTTTTGTTTTTAGAAAAAAAAAGAATATAAAAAGGGGGGGACGGGGAAGGATAGTTTCCTAGGAGGAATGAAAGGGCTAGAAATCTCTCTCCGTGCCCAAGAGGACCTCAGCACCGCAAGTAGCGCAAATGCAGCATGGAACCCGTGCCATACCCTTTCCCTTCATGCCAGTAAACCAGCAATCCGGGATAGCAACCTCACATCTGCTGAGCTACCTCCAGTGGACAAAAGAGAGGGCGGCGGATATCCACCACAAAGATACCTCCTTCGGCCACCACCTCTAGAATCCGAAAGGTGGCTTCCAGAGATTACACCGTCGCCCGAAAGACCCCCCAAAGCCACCCTCTGGGATACCGGAGAAGGATCGGGACATCCCCAGGTGATCCAGATCCATGGTAAAAATATGCCACTGCCCAAAAACCTCAACGGAATGGGATGGACCCCCGTACCCCTTTTCCCCCACCTATGAACTATTTTGCCTGGGGAAAAATCCCAAAGCCAAAAGAGGAAGGGCAAAAGGGAGGGGTGGGGAGGAGGAAAGGAAAAAGGGAGTGAGGATAGGGAAGGGGGGGATTGGGGGGTAATTAGGTTCAGTCTGAGGAAGGAGACCGACAGGTTTTAATTCCTCAGACCAAGAGCCTCTTCACAACGCCAAGGAGCCACCCCTTGAAGAGGATATGAAGGGGATGAACTAAAAAATATATTCAAAGTAATAAACATTTTGCTGCATTGTTATTATTTTCAGCCCTAGTAGATAAAGTTTCTTTCCTATTTCACTAATGTTACCCACAGGAATGTCAGTTGCTGGCGACATGGGGTTGGGTGTTGGCAGTTTGAGTACCTCCCATCTCCCTGGCACCACTGCACCTCACCCAGCACTTGCTCGCACTACAGCTATTAACACTACTGGCCTACCCAATGCAAGCCAAAACGCGCTTCAGTTTTATCGCCTATTGTCCCCTTACCAGCCACCTGGTCTGGTACCGTCCATTGTCAACTTTACAGACTAGTATGGTACCCCCATTGGTTGTCAAAACCTATTTACAATCAGCACCAGCCTCCAGGGGTGGCTTCCCTCCCAAGCACGACTCGAGCTGGGAATGCAGGAGCAGCTTTCGCAAGCAGTATGCTGTCCCATGGGTCAGAGGAGTCATCAACAGGAGCAGTGACGGGCAGGTCTGGCCAGTATGTCAGTTCGAGCCACCATTTGCACAAGTCAACAAAGCCCTTAACACCACTGCCCAGCCACAACGACCCCCACGTTTACCCCAGAAGACTTGTTAGGGATTTTTCCAAGGACTTCCAAAAACTTACAGTAAACAGCTCTTCAAAAACAGCAATTGCAGGGAATAACAATAAACACAATATTAAACAATAATAAGTACCAACATCAAACAGTGATACTAGAGGTGCAAGTGACAACACATGGGCAACATTTGATTGATGAAAATTATTTTATAAATAATTTGTCAGATTTCAGTGGCTTGAAGAAGGGAAGTGTTTCGGAAAGTCATAAAGACAAACTACATAAATGAATATTAACTCTTCATTGGTGGTTGTGTACCATATTAAGGACATAGATTACAGACTAATTTGAACCTCTACAAGATTACTTATATTATTTTTTTTATGACTTTTTGAGTGTTGGATTTTAATAAGAAGCATTTATTAATATGGTGCATATTCAGATTTGGAAAAGTGGCCCTTAATTGAATATATAAAATTATGCTATGGTAACCCTAGTAGCTTCACAGAAAGTTATATTCTCATTAGTTTTAAATTTTATAATGAGCTGGTAAATTACACTGGCCCAAACCCCCAAACTGACAGACTATGCTGATGAAAAATCCACTGCCTGATCATTTTTGTATCTGTACAATGTTAGTACATACGCACACATTTTATATACTACTAAGAAACAGTACTGTCTGTGGATATTACTGCATATGTCAGTAACAAGTAGGACTATGCATTTTTAATTAAAACATGAAACCAGTGATGTGGTTATTTTTATGTATTAAAATACGTATGCTGTTAAGCTGGAGCTTAAATGGAAATTGTATGGTAGCTTGTAACAAAGAACAATGCCCAGCAATGGTGATATGAGGGGTGGCTGTAACTACAGTACTAGATAATCATATACAGTTTTTACTGATTAGTTTGGAGGTGATAGCTACAGATAGAGAAAATAAAATAATAGTTTATATGGTATGCTTTTCTTGAAGATTAAAAGCACTTGTGATTGGAGTTTACAAAACTGAGAGAGTGAACTTTTTTCTTCATATATTTATCTCTGTAGCTTTCTTTCTCTATCTGGTAGCCAGTAGTCAATCATGCCTGATTGCAGATATGTCCTGCATTTGATTACCTCTACAGGCAAGTGTAAATGCCTATACTCCCAAGGATGCTGGACCATTATTAGTTTCCTGATCTAATTTCCATAAAGGAAGTTTAGTCTGCTGTGAAACGGGAAAGGATGGTGCATATATGGGAAGATTTAAGAGATTCTGTCCCATTTTTAAATTTAATAGAATTTTGCTTACATACTTCTGTCATTGTCATACAGTTGGTATGTTTAAATGGTTGATGTAATGTCATTGATCTTTAAATAAGTATAGATGTCTTTACTACAATGGCATATCACATGAATTCTGTTCAGGCAACAAAAAAACATTTTGTACAGAACTTAGAGGGCAAAAAGGGGATGTTACTTGTTATTGTAGTAACATACTGTGTGACAGACAGTGGAAATAATGCTTGAAATTTAGTTAAGAGAATTCCTATTGTTTGACAAGTTAATTTTTTTTTAGAAAATCTTTTCTAATAGTGTTTGATGATATGTTTGAATACTGAAAAGATAGGTTACTTTTATACAATCCATAAGAATGAAAGTCAGTTGTAATGTTGCAGCTCAATTGTTAATTATTTTTTTCGAGTTGTTAAAATATTACTTGGGAAACTTCATAAAACCTGATACATTTCCAGTTGTAGAGTACTGTACAGTTAAAACCCCAATTTAAGACTGATTATGGACAAAAATCTGTGGCCATATAACCAGGAATAATAGCCAAAGTCTGTTGGAACTAGAATTGTCTATTTTTATGTCCCCTGAGTAAATTTATTTCAGATTTAACGGAAAAAGTCTCTTAAATTGGAATGATCTGTTTTTGATGGACAATTCTGGAGTTAATAGACAAAGTCTGTTGAATCCATACTTGGTCCATTGGTGTTTCAGTCTGCTGGGCAAATTGATTATCAAAATTTTATAAAACTATTTAAATCCAGAATTATTCCTCATTGTTACAATCGTGGAAATGAGCAATACCTGGATTTAAACAGTTCGATTTTTAATGGACACCCCCCTCCTCCCATTTACTTTGTTAAATTGAGGGTTTTTTGGTATAAGAATACGATGCTGTTGCTTTAGCGTCAAACAAAATGCAAATAGAAAATATATAGTAAATTTCTTTTACTAATTATTATAATCAAAAGAAGCACTAAGCCACAAGGGCTATACAGCTCTTTTTACTAAACGGGTTTAGTAATATTGGTTCAGAATCTTTTGACCCTCAATTCTTCCAAAAATCTTTCCCTGCAGTATTCACAGTAGTTTGCAAAATGAGTTATGCCACAAACCAGACGAGAAAGCTTGCATTTAATTTGCATTGATGTTAACAGTAGGCAGTATAATGTATCCAGTAACTCCTCCAAACTTGCCATTTTTAAAAAAGGCCACCTACTCAACCCCCTCATCTACACCCAACTGATGTATTATGATATATCAATATTTTGTTCCTAATTTACAGACAGCAGCGTTTTAATAACCATCCATTCTTTGTCAATTCTTGGAAGGGAACAAATGATGGAAGCAATCCCTGTATTATTAGTTTTATGGCGCCTATGAAACTGGTTTGTTACAAAGTGTGTAAATATATTATGAAAAAGGTGTTTTTAATATTGTAATTGCATTCTCTAAATTTATACACACTCATAACTATATATAAAAATATATGAATGCCCAGTTATTGTTAACTTTGGAAATTATATATTTTAAAAAATATATTTGACCCTCCAATGAATGTGTGTAATGTATTAAATATATTTTTTCTGCATCTAAAAAAAAAATACAGTTATGATCCACTACTGTATACTTTGATTAAAAATTCCTTTCATGTGATAAATATCTTAACTGTATGTGGTATTATGTAACAGTTTTGTTCAGAATGAATGCCAAAAGTTTTACTATACGTTCAAGCTGCATTTTGTGAGGGACACCACCTTATCATTCAGGTTACGTGCTGCTGTCCATTCTCATAAATTTTACATGCTAGATAATTTTCATGGTATTTCATGTAAATTTCTAGCCACTATCTCTTTTTTACTCTCATTATTGTTATTTTCTTATCAAAAATATTTATCAACAATAAATTCATTATAGAAAATTGCTCTCATTATTGTAATTAAATCTACTAAGTTAATTTTTCTTAGACTAAATGGTTGTATGTTTTGCAAATGAAGATCAAGAAGTGATTCATGAGAGAAAGATTATTATTATGAAACGTAATAAAAAATTTTAGGAACAGCTACAGGAAAAGATCACATGTAAGAACACAGAAGGATGTATAATATTATGACTGGTAGTAATATTAAGAAGTTGATGAGCAAGACATGTGCAACACTAGATATCTATTGATGAAACACAGTCTGCACTGTAGACTTCATCAGTTGAATGAATTATTATTATTATAAAACAAAAGAAAACGCTAAGCCTCAAGGGGTATACAGCGCTGCAGGGTAGGAAAGGAAGCGAGGGTATTGGGCGGCAGAAGGGGGGAGGGGCGATCATGGGTTACAAAAACAGCGGGGCAGGGTTATTTTTGCAGGGAGAGGGTAGAAAGAGATCGAGGTAAAAAAGGGCAAAGGGTAACATCAGAGTTGTGAAGACAGTCAGTTGTTGTTGTAAAAAAGTAAAGGGAAGACCCGGGATGAAAGGGGGGTCCATCAGCGAGAAGGGGGGGTAAAAGACAGCAGCGGGTGAAGACGCTTTGGAGGAAAATTCTGCGTGCTCGTTGAAAAGGGGCAGTCTAACAAAATTGGGGGCTGCCCGGATAAGGAACCTGCAATTCTCAAAAAGAAGGGCGGGGCGCCTCCCCATGGAATCCAGAAAGACGAGTAGGGCCCAAATGTGGAAGGGGAGAGAGTAGTCTCCCAACCCGGCATGGTGACAAAAAGGCCAGAAACCCTATACTCAGTTTAATAGATTGGTTTTTTTACCGGGGGGTAGACCAACTTTTTCCCAAACGGGTGTAAAGTGGGTAGCATTGCAGCAAAAAGTCCTAAAGGGAACCCTCTGATGAAACGGTAGGTCTGTACTGCGACTGCAGCAGGTTGCCTGTCATTGCCTGTACGTCAAAATGCCGGGGGCCCAACAAAAAACAAAATCTTTTGCTTGGTGAGTAGACGTAGCAAATTTGATACGGGGGTAAGGGGTGAGGGGTATCAAATTTCTGATAGCCTGTAAAGCACAAAAGAGTCTGAACAACCCCAAATATGACACAGGGGGAAAAGCAATTGGGTAAGTCGCAAGATTTGGGAACAATTCAGCGAAAAAATACAGCCGAAGATAGTAAACCGTCGACGAAGCTTCCCCAAAAATGCTGCGAATCCCACCCTAGAAACTTAGAGCCATTGTGTACACTGCAATGGGATGAGAAGAGAGTGGAAGTGGTCAAGAAAAAAAGAGTGGGGGCACTGTAACGTTTTTCTTTCGAGCAAGGGTGGGAAAAAATAGACTCGAAAAGTGGAACTTCCCAGGGGGGGGAGGGGAAAAGTTATTCATTAAAATAGAAAAAGGGGGAAATTGAAGGAAGACAAGAGGAAGTAGGCGAAGAGAGAAGGGGCGAGCAAAAAAGGGCGGCGAACAAATAAAAAATGTTACTGAATCGGGAACATTCTATAAATGGGAAAGGGTTTCGGAGATCTGAAGCGTACATATAGCGAAGGCAATGGGGGACACGGGATTGGATAAGGGTGGAACTTTCTTTTGATAAGGGTTTAACAGGGAAAGAGCGAAAAAGCACCAAGGGAAAAGTTTATATTTTAACAAAAAAAGCCTAAGCCACAAGGCTATACAGCGTTTGCAGGGGAGGAAGGGAAACAAGGGAAAATTGGATGGCAGGAGGGGGGGGGATATCAGCAGGTTTTTAGAAAAAAGCGGGGCAGGGAAGAAGGGGGGAGGGTACAAAAGATACAAGTAGAAAGGGGGAAATATTGAATTTGTGAAGTAAATCAGTCGTTGTCAAAAAAAATCATAAGAGAGTCCGGATGAAAGGGGTCCAACAGG
>NW_026466939.1:0-14237 GCF_026875155.1 Cherax quadricarinatus
GAAGGAAACCCGTCCAGAACAAGGAAATATGCGAGAAACCCGTAAAGAAATATGAGAAGGAAACCGTCCAGAACATGAAATATGACGGAAACCGTCCAGAACAATGAAACATGAGAAGGAAACCGTCCAGAACATAAATATGCAGGGAAACCGTCCGAACAATGAAAATGACAGGGAAACCCGTAGAACAAGAATATAAGAAGGAAACCCGTCCAGAACAGAAATATGACAGGGAAACCCGTCCAGAACAATGAAATATGACAGAAACCCGAGACAAGAAAATGAAGAAACCGTAAAGAACAATGAAATATGAAGGAAACCTCCAGAACAATGAAATGATAGAGGAAACCCGTCCAACAAGAAATATGAAGGAAACCCGTCCAGAACAAGGAAATATGAAGAAACCCGTCCAGACAATGAAATAAGTGGAAACCGTCAAAATGAAATGCGGAAACCGTCCAGAACAATGAAATATGAAGGAAACCCGTCAGAACAATGAATATGAGAAGGAAACCGTCCAAATGAAATAGAGAAACCCCGACAGAATATAAACCGTCCAGAACAATGAAATATGACAGGGAAACCCGTCCAGAACAATGAAATATGACAGGGAAACCCGTCCAGAACAATGAAATGTGAAAAGAAACCGTCCGACAAGAAATATGAAGGAAACCATCCAGAAAGAAATGACAGGGAAACCGTCAGAACAATGAAATATGAAGGGAAACCCGTCCAGAACAATGAAATATGAGAAGGAAACCCGTCCAAAAATGAAATATGAGAAGGAAACCCGTCCAGAACAATGAAATATGAGAAGGAAACCGTCAAGAACAATGAAATAGAAGGGAAACCGTCCAGAACAATGAAATATGACAGGAAACCGTCCAGAACAATGAAATATGACAGGAAACCGTCCAGAACAATGAAATATGAAGGGAAACCGTCCAGAACAATGAAATATGACAGGGAAACCCGTCCAGAACAATGAAATATAAAGGAAACCGTCAGAACAATGAAATATGACAGGAAACCGTCCAGAACAATGAAATATGACAGGGAAACCCGTCCAGAACAATGAAATATGAAGGAAACCCGTCCAGAACAATGAAATATGACAGGGAAACCCGTCCAGAACAATGAAATATGACAGGGAAACCATTCAGAACAATGAAATATGACAGGGAAACCGTCCAGAACAATGAAATATGACAGGGAAACCGTCCAGAACAATGAAATAAGACAGGGAAACCGTCCAGAACAATGAAATATGACAGGGAAACCGTCCAGAACAATGAAATATGAGAAGGAAACCCGTCAGAACAGAAATATGAGAGGAAACCCGTCCAGAACAATGAAATATGGCGGAAAACCCGTCCAGAACAATGAAATATGAAAGGAAACCGTCCAGAACATGAAAATATGAGAGGAAACCCGTCCAGAACATGAAAATGAAGGGAAACCGTCCAGAACAATGAAATATGAGGGAAACCCGTCCAGAACAATGAAATATGACAGGAAAACCGTCCAGAACAAAGAAATATGAAGGGAAAACCCGTCCAGAACAATGAAAAATGAAGGGAAACCCGTCCAGAACAATGAAATATGACAAGAAAACCCGTCAGAACAAGGAAAATGAGGAAAACTGAAAAGAATGAAAGAAACCCTCAAGAACAAGGAAATATGAGAACGAAACCCGTCAAAACAACGAAATATGAGACAGGGAAACCAGTCCAGAACAATGAAATATGAGCAGTGAAACCCGTCCAGAACAATGAAATATGAAGGGAAACCGTCCAGAAAATGAAATATGAGAGGAAACCCGTCCAGAACAATGAAATATGAAGGAAACCCGTCAGAACAATGAAATATGAGAGGAAACCCGTCCAAATGAAATTACAGAAACCGTCAGAACAATGAAATATGACAGGGAAACCCGTCCAGAATGAAATGAAGGAACGTCCAGAACATGAAAAGACAGGGGAACCCGTCCAGAACAATGAAATATGACGAAGAAACCCGTCCAGAACAATGAAATATGAAGGAAACCGTCCAGAACAATGAAAATATGATAGGAAAACCACGTCCAGAACAATGAAATATGAAAGGGAAACCCGTCCCAGAACATGAAAAATGAATAAGGGAAACTCGTTCAGAACAATGAAAAATGACAGGGAAAACCGTCCGAAACATTGAAAAATTATAGGAAAACCATTCCAGAACAAGGAAATATGAGAAGGAAACCCGTCCAGGAACAAGGAAATATGCGAACGAAACCCTAAAGAAATATTTTTATTTTTTTTTTATATCACACTGGCCGAAAATCCCAACCAGGCAGGGCGGCCCGAAAAAGAAAACTTCCCATCATTCACTCCATCACTGTCTGTGCCAGAAGGGGTGCTTTACCACTACAGTTTTAAACTGCAACATAACGCCCCACCCCTTCAGAGCGCAGCACATCACTTCCCTCTCCAAGGACTCAAGCCGGCCTGCCGGTTTTCCCTGAATCCCTCTCTTCGCTAAATGTTACTTTGCTCACACTCCAACAGCACGTCAAGTGTTCAAAACCATTTGTCATCCATTCCACTCCTATCAAAACACGCTCACGCATGCCTACTGGAAGTCCAACCCCTCGCACGAAAAAAAAAACCCCATTAACCCTCCCCTCAACCATTCCTAGCTACCCCTAACCCCGCCTTCCTCCACTAACAGACTGATACACTCTTGAAGTCATTCTGTTTCGCTAGCCATTCTCTCTACGATCGCGAAACCACCTCAACAACCTTCCTCAGCCTGTGGACAAATCAGTTTTTGAATCCCGCACCTCCTCCTAACTTTGCCTAATCTACGAATTCTCTTGCATTATATTCACACCACACATTGTGCCCTCAAGACATTGACATCACCACTAGCCTCCAGCCTTCTCCACGCTGCAAACATTCATCAACCCATGCTTCACACCCATATAAGGAGCGTTGTAAAACTATACTCCATACATTCCCCTCTTGCCTCCAAGGACAAAGTTCTTTGTCTCCACAGACTCCTAAGTGCAACCACTCACTCTTTTTCTTCCCTCATCAATTCTACGGTTCCACCTCATCTTTCCTAGACCCATGTGCTGACCACGTCCACTCCCAAATATCTTAAATACGTTCAACGCCTCCATACTCTCTCCCTCCAATCTGATATTCAATCTTTCCATAACCAATCTTTTTTGTTATCCTCATAACCTTACTTCTTTCCTGTATTCACCTTTAATTTTCTTCTGTTGCACACCCTTACCAAATTCTTCCACCAATCTCTGCAACTTCTCTTCAGAATCTCCCAAGAGCACAGTGTCAATCAGCAAAGACAGCTGTGACAACTCCCACTTTGTGTTGATTCTTTATCTTTTAACTCCACGCCTCTTGCCGCAAGACCCTCGCATTTACCTTCTCTTACAACCCCATCTATAAATATATTAAACAACCACGGTGACATCAACACAATCCTTGTCTAAGGCCTACTTTTATAACTGGGAAAAATTTCCCTCTTTCCTACATACTCTAACTTGAGCCTCACTATCATCGTAAAAACTCTTCACTGGCTTTCAGTAACCAACCTCCTACACTCAACACTTTGCCACATCTGCACATTGCCCCCCTATCCACCCTGTCATACGCCTTTCCAAATCCATAAATGCCACAAAGACCTCTTTATCCTTATCTACTAAATGCGTTCACGTTATATGTTTTCACTGTAAACACCTAGTCCACACACCCCCTACCTTTCCTAAAGCTCCTTGTTCCCCCCCCCATTCTGCTACCCCTATTTTCCGTCCTTACTCTTAATTCTCTCATTATAACATCTAACCATACACTTACCAAGGTATTACTCAACAGACTTATCCCCCTATAATTTGCACTCTTTTTTATCCCCTTTGCCTTTATACAAAGGACTATGCATGCCTCTGCCAATCCCTAGTACCTTTACCCTCTTCCATACATTTATTAAAAATTGCAACCAACCATCCAAAACAATATAATCCCCACCTGCTTTTAAACATTTCTATCTTTAATCCCATCAATCCCGCTGCCTTACCCCCCCTTTTTCATTTTATTACCTACTGCCTCACGAACTACCCCCCCACACTCACAACTGGCCTTCCTCACATCCTACAGATGTTATTTCCTCCTTGCCCTAAACACGAATCACAGCTTCCCTATCTTCATCAAGCATTTAACAATTCCTCGAAAATATTCCCTTCCAACTTCCCAATACCTCTAAACCTCCATTTAATACACCTCCTCTCCTAATTTTTTAACTGCACATCCATTTTATTCTCATAGCTTTCGTAACTTGTTTAATCTCACTCCAAAACTTTTTCTTATTTTCAACAAAATTTTGTTGATAAAAACTCACCCACTCTCTCATTTGCTCTCTTTTACATGCTACACCACTCTCTTTAACCTCTCTCTTTTTTCCCTCCATGTACTCTTCCCTCCTTGCATCACTTCTATCTTTGAAAAACTTCTCATATGGCCTAACTTTTTCTCCCTTACTACACTCTTTTATACATCATCATTCCACCAATCGCTCCCTTCCCTCCTGCATCCCACTTTCCTTAACCACAAACTTCTGCTGAACAACTCTAACAACTACATTTTTTAAACCTACCCCATACCTCATCGACCCCATTGCCCTATACTCTCATTTAGCCCACTATCCTCAATAGCTGTTTATATATCTTACCCCTAACTGCCTCCTGCTTATTAGTTTATAAACTTCACACCTCTCCATTAACTGATGCTTCTATTCTCCTTGTATCCCATCTACCTTTTACCTCTCAGTGTAGCTAACAACTAGAAAGTGATCTGATATATCTGTGGCCCCTCTAAAAACAAGTACATCCTGAAGTCTACCTCAACAGTATTTTAATCTACCAATAAATAATCCAACAAACTGTCATTTCGCCCTACATCATATCTTGTATACTTATTTATCCTCTTTTTCTTAAAATATGTATTACCTATAACTAAACCCCTTTCTATAACAAAGTCAATCAAAGGGCTCCCATTTATCATTTACACCTGGCACCCAACTTAACCTACCGCACCCTCGCTAAAAGTTTCTCCTACTTTAGGCATTCCAGGTCCCCTACCACAATTACTCTCTCACTTGTTCAAAGGCCCTATACATTCACTTAACATCTCCCAAAATCTCTCTCTCTCCTCTGCATTCCTCCTCTTCTCCAGGTGCATACAACGCTTATTATGACCCACTTCTTCGCATCCAACCTTTACTTTAATCCACATAATTCTTGAATTTACACATTCATATTCTCTTTCTCCTTCCTTAACTGATCATTTAACATTACAGCTACCCCTTCCTTTGCTCTAACTCTCTCATATACTCCAGATTTAATCCCATTTATTTCCCCCCCGACTGAACTCTCCTACCCCTTCATCAGCTTTGTTTTCGCTTAGCCAGGACATCCAACCTTCTTTTCATTCATAATATCACAATCATCTGTTTGTTGTCTCCGCACTACATCCACGGCACATTTAAGCATCCCAGTTTTATAAAGTTTTTTTCTTTCTTCTCTTTTTTAGTAAATGGTCTACCGGAGAAGGGGTTACTGAGCCCATTTGCTCCCGGAAATTTTAGTCGCCTCATACGACACGCATGGCTTACGGAGGAAAGATTCTTTTTTCCACTTCCCCAAGGACAATACAAAGAAATAAGAAGAACAAGAGCTATTTAGAAAAAGGAGAAAAACCTAGATGTATGTTATATATTATATGATGCATGTGCGTGTCTGTGAATTGTGACGAAAAGGGCATAGTGTAAGTAGGAGTAGCAAGATACCCTGTTTATCTACATGTTTTAGAACAGATAAAGAAAACCAGCAATCCTACCATCATGCAAAACAGATACAGGTTTTTGTTACCATCATGTTGGCAGGATGGTAGTACTTCCCTGGGTGGTTGCTGTCTACCAACCTACTAACCTACCTATTAGAAGGAAAATTCCGTCCAGAACAATGAAATTATGGCCGCGAAACCCGTCAGAACAATGAAATATGAGAAGGAAACTCTTCAAGAGGCAATGAAATATGACAGGGAAACATCCAGAACAAAACGAAATTATGAAGGGAAACCTCGTCCAGAACACAGAAATATGACAGGGAAACCCGTCCAGAACAATGAAATGTGACAAAGAAACCCGTCCAGAACAATGAAATATGACAGGGAAACCAGCCCAGAATCATGCGATATGACAAGGAAACCGTGCAGAACAATGATATATGGGAGGGAAACCTCTTCAGAGCAATGAAATATGAGAAGGAAACCCGTCCAGAAGAATGAAATATGACAGGGAAACCCGTCCAGAACAATGAAATATGAGAAGGAAACTCGTCAAGAACAATGAAATATGACAGGAAAACCCGTCCTGAACAATGAATTATGAAAGGGAGAACCCGTCCAGTATAATGAAATATGACAGGGGAAACCCGTCCAGAACCATGAAATATAACAGGGAAACCCGTCCAAGTAATAAAAAAAAAATAACAATGAAAAATGATAGGGAAACACGTCCAGAACAATGAAATATGACAGGGAAACCCGTCCAGAACAATGAAAAATGATAGGGAAACCAGTCCAGAACAAGGAAATATGAGAAGGAAACCCGTCCAGAACAAGGAAATATGCGAACGAAACCCGTAAAGAAATATGAGAAGGAAATCCGTCCAGAACAATGAAATATGGCCGCGAAACCCGTCCAGAACAATGAAATATGAGAAGGAAACCAGTCTAGAACATTGAAATATGAGAAGGAATCCCGTCCAGAACAATGAAACATGAGAGGGAAACCCGTCCAGAACAATGAGATATAAGAGGGAAACGCGTCCAGAACAACGAAATATGACAGATAAACCGGTCCAGAACAATGAAATATGACAGGGAAACCCGTCCATAACAATGAAAAATGATAGGGAAACACGTCCAGAACAATGAAATATGACAGGGAAACCCGTCCAGAACAATGAAAAATGATAGGGAAACCAGTCCTGAACAAGGAAATATGAGAAGGAAACCCGTCCAGAACAAGGAAATATGCGAACGAAACCCGTAAATGAAATATGAGAAGGAAATCCGTCCAGAACAATGAAATATGGCCGTGAAACCTGTCCAGAACAATGAAATATGAGAAGGAAACCAGTCTAGAACATTGAAATATGAGAAGGAATCCGGTCCAGAACAATGAAACATGAGAGGGAAACCCGTCCAGAACAATGAGATATAAGAGGGAAACGCGTCCAGAACAACGAAATATGACAGATAAACCGGTCCAGAACAATGAAATATGACAGGGAAACCCGTCCAGAACAATGAAATATGAGAAGGAAACCCGTCCAGAACCATTATATATGAAAGAATAACCAGTCCAGAACAATGATATATGAGAGGAAAACCCGTCCAGAACAATGAAATATGAGAAGGAAACCCGTCCAGAACAAGGAAATATGAGAAAGAAACAAGTCCAGAACAAGGAAATATGAGAAAGAAAACCGTAAAGAACAATGAAATATGAGAACGAAACACCCTTCAAGGCAAAGAATTATGAGAAGGAACCAGTCCAGAATTAAAGAAAATATTGGCGGGAAACCCAGCCAGAACATTGAAATATGAGAAGGAAAACCCGTACAAACCATTATATTATGACAGGGAAAAACCAGTCCAGAACAATGATATATGACATGGGAAACGTCCAGAACAATGAATATTATGACAGGAAAACCCGTCCAGAAACAATGAATATGAGAAGGAAACCCGTTAAAGAACAAAGGGAAATATGAGAAGGAAAACACGTTTAAGAACATGATATATGTGAACTGAAAACCACTCAAGAACAATGAAATGTGAGAAGGAAACCCGTCCGGAACATTTAAATATGACCCTTGAACCGTCCAGGAACAAACTAAAGATAAGAAGGAAAACCGTCCACACAATGAAATATGAGAGGGAAACCGTACAATAAATTGAAATAAGACAGAGAAGAAACTCTTCCAGAAACATATGACAATATACGGAAACCCGTCCAGACAATGAAATATGACGGAAACCGTCTGATAACAACGAATATGCAGGAAACCCGTCACGAAAAACGAAATGTAAGAGGGAAACGTCTCCAGTACTATGAATTATGGAAGGAAACCCGTCCAGAACATTATTTATGAAAGAATAACCAGTCCTGACACAAATGATATATGAGAGGAATAACCAGTCCCGAACAATGAAATATGAGAAGGAAACCCGTCAGAACAAGGAATTATGTGAAAGAAACAGTTCAGAACAAAGGAAATATGAGAAGAAACCGTTAAAGGAACAATGGAATATGAAACGAAAACCCTTCAACGAGCAATGATAAATGAGAAGGAAACAGTTCAGTATAAAGAAAATATGGCGGGAAAACCTCAGCCAGACAATGAAACGTAAACAGGGAAAACCAGTCCAGAAACAATGAAATAAAGAGTGAACCCGTCCAGAACAAGATGAAATATGACAAGGAACCCGTCCAGAACAACGAAATATGAGAAGGAAACCCTTCAAGAACAATGAAATATGAGAAGGAAACCGTCACAAGTAACAATGAGATATGACAGAAAAACCAGTCCAGAGCAATGAAATGTTACAGTGAAACGTCCAGGAACAATTAAATTTGACAGGGAAAACCGCGTAATAAAACATGTGCAAAATAAGACAGAGAAACTCGTCCAGAACAATGAAATATGAGAAGGAAGTAACCACGTCCAGAATAGATATATGACAGAGAAACCGTCAAGAACAATGATGTAGAAAGGGAAACCCGTCCAGACTATGAAAATATGGAAGGAAAAACGTCCAGAAAAATGAAATATGAGAAGGAAACCCGTCCAGAACAATGAAAAATGAGAAGAAAACCCGTCCTGAAACAAAGGAAATATGAGAAAGAAACCCGTAAAGAACAATGAAATATGAGAAACGATACCCATCAAGAACAATGAATATGAGAAGGAAAACCCGTCCAGAATATTGAAATATGAGAACGGAAACAGTCAGAACATTGAAATATGACAGGAAACCCGTACGGAAGAATGAATATGACAGGGAACAATCCATAACAATATGAAATAAGAGAAGAAACTCGTTCAAGAACAACCGAAATATGAGAGGAAACCGTCCTGAAAACTGAAATATTGAGAAGGAAACCAGTCCAGAACAATGAAATATGACAGGGAACCCGTCCCAAACAACGAAATATGAAGGATACCCGTTCCAAAAATGAAATGTTAACAGGGGAAAACACGTCCAGTACTATGAAATATGACAGGGAAACACGTCCAGAACAGTGAAATGGGACGGGATACCAGTCCAGAACAATGCAATATGACAGGGGACACCGTTCTTCGAACAATGAAATTTGTCAGGAAAAATCCTCTCCAGAGCAATGAAATATGACAACGAAACCCGTCCAGAAAGAATGAATGTGAGAGGGAAAACCAGACAAGAAACACACGAATTATTACAGGGAAACCAGCAGGAACAATGAAATTTGACAGGGGAACCCGTTCCAGAAGAATGAAATATGAAGGGAAACCCGTTCAAGAACAATGATAATATGAGACGGAAACTCGTCAATAACAATGAAAAATATGATAAGGAAAACCGTCCAGAACAAAGAAATATGACAAGGATACTAGTCCAGGAATAATGAAATATGACAGGGAACCGCGTCCTGAAACAATGAAACTGAAGGGGGATAACCCGTCCATAAACAAGAATATGACAGGGAAAAACCCGTCAGAACATTGAAAATGTGACATGAGACGGTCCAGAACATGAAAATAAGAAGAGGGCATTCATCCCGTCCAGAACAATAAAATATGAGAATGGAAACCGGCGAGAAACATGATATATGACAGGAAACCGTCCAGAACCCCCGACTGAAATTTGACAGGAAAACCGTCCAGAAAATGAATATGAGAAGGAAACCGGATCGAGAACCATGATTTATGACAGGAAAAACCGTCCAGAAACTATGAAATATGAGAGGGAAACCCCATCCAGAAACAAGGAAATATCAGAAGGAAAACCGTCAAGAACAAGAAAATATGAGAACGAAACCCCGTAAAGAACAAATAAATATGAGAACGAAACCATCAAGAAAATGAAATTGAGAAGGCAACCGTCACAGAAAATGAAACATAGCCACGAAACCCGTCCAAAAACAATGAAATATGAGAAGGAAAACAGGTCAAGACATTGAATATGAGAATGGAAACCCGTCC
This sequence comes from Cherax quadricarinatus, assembly GCF_026875155.1. NCBI lineage: Eukaryota > Metazoa > Arthropoda > Malacostraca > Decapoda > Parastacidae > Cherax > Cherax quadricarinatus. The sequence continues at coordinate 10,310 of NW_026466939.1, forward strand.
AGAACAAAGGAACATGAGGAGGTTAACCCGTAGAACAATGAGATATGAAAGGGAAACCCGTCAAGAACAATGAAATTATGTCAGGGAAACAGGTCCAGAACAAAGAAAATATTGAGAAGAAAACCGTCCAAACCATTAATATATGACAGAAGAAACCAGTCCACACAATGAAAATACGACAGGAAAACCGTACCAGAAAAAATGAAATAATAAGGGAAATCCGTAACATAACAATGAAATATGACAGGAAAACCCGTCCAGAACATTGAAATATGAGAAGGAAACCCGTCCAAAACAAGGAAATATGAGAAGGAAACCCGTCCAGAGCAAGGAAATATGAGAACGAAACCCGTAAAGAACAATGAAATAGGAGAACGTTCCCTAAAGAACAATGAGATGTGAGAAGGAAACCCGTCCAGAACAATGAAATATGACAGGGAAACCAGTCCAGAAAAATGAAATATGAAAGTGAAACCCGTCCAGAACAATGAAATATGACAGGGAAACCCATCCAGAACAAGGAAATATGAAAATTAAACCCGTCCAGAACAATGAAATATGAGAGGGAAACCCGTTCATAACAATGAAATATGAGAAGGAACCCCGTCCAGAAGAATGAAATATGACAGGGAAACCGGCCAGCAGAATGAGAAAAATGAAAGGAAACTAGTCAGAAAATGATATGTGAAGGGAAACTCGTCAAGAACAATGAAATATGACAGGGAGGCCCGTCCAGAACATTGAAATATGAACAGCGGAGGAAACCCGTCCGAACAATGAAATGTGAGAGGAAACTCGTCAAGAACAATTGAAATATGACAGGGAAACCCGTCCAAGAACAAAGAAATTTGACAAGATAACCGTCCAGAACACTGAAATATGGACAGCGAAACCCGTCCAGAACAATGAAAATGATAGGGAAACATCCGAAAACATTGCGATATGACAGGGAAACTCAGAACAATGAATATGACATGAAACGGTCCAGAACATGGAAATTAAGACAGGGAACCGTCAGCAAACAATGAAATATTGAGAAGGAAACCCGTCCAGAAAAATGAAATATGAGTGAAGGAAAACCGTCCTGAACAGGGATTATGAGAAGGAAACCCGTCCAGAACAAGGAAATATGAGAACGAAACCCGTAAAGAACAATGAAATATGAGAAGGAAATCCGTCCAGAACAATGAAATATGACCGTCGAAACCCGTCCAGAACAATGAAATATGAGCAGGAAACCAGTCTAGAACATTGAAATATGATAAGGAATCCCTTCCAGAACAATGAAATATGAGAAGGAAACCCGTCCAGAACAAGGAAATATGAGAAGCAAACCCGTCCAGAACAAGGAAATATGAGAAGGAAACCCGTCCAGAACAATGAAATATGGCCGGGAAACCCGGCCAGAACAATGAAATATGACAGGGGAAACCAGTCCAGAACAATGAAATATGAGAGTGAAACACGTCCAGGACAATGAAATATGACTGGGAAACCGTCCAGGACAATGAAATATGACAGGAAAACGCGTCCAGAACAATGCAATATGACAGGGAAACCTCTCCAGAGCAATGAAATATTGAGAAAGGAAACCGTCCAGAAGGAATGAAATGTGTCAGGGAAGAACCCGTCCAGAACAATGAAATATGAGAGGGAAACCCGTCCAGAACAATGAAATATGAAAGGGAAATCCGTCTATAAGAATGAAATATGAGAAGGGAAATCGTAAGAACAAAGAAATATGACAGGCAAACCGTCAAGAACAATGAAATATGAGAAGGGAAAAGCCCGTCTAGACATGAATATATGGAAGGGTTCCCGTCCGGACAATGAAAATATGACCAGGGAAACCCCTTCCAGAACACAATGAAATATGAAGGGAAAACCATTCCAGAAAACCATGCGATATGAGAGGAAAACGTCAACAACATTGTCACATGAAAGGGATACCGTCCAGAAGATGAAATATGACCGGAAAACCGTCCGAACAATGAAAATATGGAGAAGGGAAACCGTCCAGACCATGATATATGACAGGGAAACCATGTCCCACAACAATGACAATGAAAGGACACCCGTCCAGAACGATGAAATATTGAGAAGGAAAACCCGTCCTGAAAAATGATATATTTAGAAGGAAACTGTCCAGTAAAGGAAATATGAGAATAAAACCCGTCAGAAAAAGGAAATAAAATATGAGACCGACAACCGTAAAGTACAATGAAAATATTAGAACGAAAAAACCCATCAGAACAATGAATATGAGAAAGGGAAACGCTCCAGAACACTGAAATATGGCGCGAAACCCGTCCAGACAAGGAAATATGAGAAGGTAAACCCGTCCAGAACATTGAAATTTATGAAGGAACCCGTCCAGAACAACGAAATATGACTGGGAAAACGGTCTAGAACAATGAAATATGAGCAGGAAACCCGTCCAGAACAATGAAATATTTACAGGGAAACCAGTCCAAAAACTGAATATGACAGGAAAACCGTCCAGAACAATGAAATATCACAGAGAAACCCGCAAAACAAGAAATATGACTGGAAAGCGTCCCGAACAATGAATATGACAGGAAAACCGTCCAGAACAATGAAATATGACAGGGAAAACCCTCCAGAGAATGAAACATGAGAAGGAAAATCCATCCAGAACAATGAAATATGACAGGGAAACCAGTCAAGAACAATGAAATATGACAGGGAAACCCGTCCAGAACAATGAAATATGACAAGGAAACCCGTCCAGAACAATGAAATATGGAAGGAAACCCGTCCAGAACAATGAAATATGACAGGGACACCCGTCAAGAACAATGAAATATGACACAGAAAACCGTCCATAACAATGAAATATGACAGGGAAACCCGTCCAGAACAATGAAAAATGACAGGAAAACCGTTCAGAACAATGAAATATGAGAAGGAAACCCGTCAAGAACAATGAAATATGACAAAGAAACCCGTCAAGAACAATGAAATATAAATGGAAACCCGTCAGATCATGAATATGCAGAAAACCGTCCAGAACAATGAAATATGACAGGGAAACCCGTACAGAACAATGAAATATGAGAAAAAAACCCGTCCAGAACAATGAAATATGAGAAGGAAAACCGTCAGGAACAATGAAATATGAGAAGGAAACCCGTCCAGAACAATGAAATATGAGAAGAAACCCGTCAAGAAAAAATGAAATATTTAAAATGGAAAACCCGTCCAGAACAATGAAATTATGAGGGAAAACCGTCAAAAAACAATGAAATATAACAGGAAACCGTCCAGAACAATGAAATATGAAAGGAAACCGTCCAAAACAATGAAATATGAAGGAAACTCCAGAACAATGAAATATGAGAGGGAAACCCGTCCAAGAACAATGAAATATGACAGGGAAACCCACAAAAAACAATGAATATGACAGGGAAACCGTCCGAACATGAAATATGAGAGGGAAACCGTCCAGAACAATGATATATGACATGAAACCCGTCAGAACAATGAAATATGAAAGAGAAAACCCGTCCAGAACAATGAAAATTAGAAGGAAACCCGTCCAGAACAAGGAAATATGAGAAGAAACCCGTCAGAACAATGAAATATGAGAAGAACCGTCCTAAGAACAATGAAATATGAGAAGGAAACCGTCAGAACAATGAAATATGACAGGAAACCCGTCCAGAACAATGAAATATGAAGGAACCCTCAAGAACAATGAATATGGAGGAAAAACCGTCCAGAAAAATGATAATGGACAGGGAAAACCGTCAGAACAATGAAATATGAGAGGAAAACCTTCCAGAACAATGAAATATGAAAGGAAAACCGTAAGAACAAAGAAATATTGAAGGAAACCCGTCAAACAATGAAATATGAAGGAAACCGTCCGAACAAGAAATATGAGAAGAAAAACCCCTCCAGAACA
>NW_026466940.1:0-13132 GCF_026875155.1 Cherax quadricarinatus
CCACCTTTCAGACGTGCAGATGGCAACAGCCCTGAAACCCTCCACCTCGAAAACTTTTCCCTCCTTGAAATGGTGTTCTTGCAGGAAAAACTACATCCACCCTATTTTATACAGAAACATTCGAAACCTTTCCTTCTTCACACAAATTAACATCCTTTTACTTCACAGTCATACACCAAGCCTCTTTATAGTTTCCAACCCTTTCCTCCTCACTTCATTCATCCGGGGCCTCCTCCCCCAGAGCCACACAAGGCTTCACCCATAAACCCCCCCCCCCCCTTTTTTTGCGATCCTCTATCGTGACTACTTCGACTTTGCTCTCCTTCCCCCCAGACCTCTGCGCCGGGCTCTGGACATCATCTGAGTCTGACGCTCCCCGCCTCTTCCTCGTGATGCCCCTTACACCTGTTTATCTTCTGAGGTCCCTCACATAACCTCACCTCCCCCACGCCTTGTTCCACAGCACACGGGACAACCACTCTTACTAGTTGCCCTCAACCCTGCATGTTTTTTATCCTTACATTCCTCTACAGGCAACGCCGTGCCTCTCATCACTCAGGAAAAACATCCTCGCAGGTGGCATCAATGTCCTTAAACCCTTTCCCTGAAGCTTTTCCTCAAAGGCCTGCACCTCCCCTCACTTGCACTTCTGTATTTTCCCTTTGTAGAAAACAGATCCTTTTACATCACAGCTTACTCACACAGCCGTCTCCCTTTGGAATCCTCCACCTCTTCACCCAAAGCGCCCAGGCCCTTTTGTTTTTCGCGCGGGGCTCTAAACAGCTATCAGCGGTAACTGGTGCTTCACCATTTTTGCGCAAGCGCCCTCCTCACTTCACACACTCTGCCGCCATATGGTCGTACCCCCCCATATATTCTGCACGTACGTCTCTGTCCGGCATACATACCATAACTTCATCCGAAGTCCTCCAAACGACGTAAGACGGTAGGGATGTCTCAAGGGCTCTTCAGGGAAAAAGGTACCCTCCGGCGTCCCATGTAAAACACCTGCCCTCCACTTGCCCTTTTTTTGGCCAATGTACGGTTCCATATGTCTCAAAAACACCCTTATTCCCTCATCGCCTCAAATGGGGCATTACGTATCTTAACCCATGTAAAGTGGCGAGATACGTCGATCAAACGCACCTTCACAGCTGGAGTAGCGTCAAGACTCACGTCTTGGAATCTCGTCACCAAAGACTTTAACACGGACTTAGAATTCAGTTTGACGAAGATTCTATAAGCCCCATTCAGGGCTACACCATACACCTCATTGTCCTGGATTCCATAGGTCTCCCTAATGATTTGTTGGGAGTAAGACTTGCACTGAAGAGGGTTAAATCGCCCACAAAGCAGCTCAATACCAATGGTAATTACGTGCCTCCTCACACTCAGCGCCATGTTGATACAAGGTAGCTCGCCTGAAACACAGCAGAGGGGTGCAGAGCACAACCGCACTCTACCGTGGTCAGGCAGCGAATGCGTCTCTGTGGATTGGGGTGACCCTTGTTGTCTTGAGTATAGATGGGAAGGTTGAGGATTGCTACAGATTTTGTTAATCATTGTTGCAATAATGGGTGACAGCTCATGTGCAGCTTTTTTTATATATGAATGGTGGCAAGTTATCCAAATGTTACGGTTTGAATCTTAGTCTTTGGCCAGGATAGTGCTCTCCATAACAAAATCACTTCCAAGAATAAGAAGGAACTTGCAAACTTAGAAATGTAATGCACAAATAAGAGCTGCTCAACATTTTCTGTTTTTTTTTTTATTTAAAGCTTAATACTTCTTGGATATTCGTAAATATCTACTAAGTATTACTTAGTCGGATTCTTTCAATCCTATAAAAATACTAAATTGTACATGTACAATAGTACGGATTTTATCAACCATAAATTAACACCCTCAGTCACTTGGGATTCTATCCACGACAAAGGTAGTCACATCATATACTGAAGATATCTGAATATAACTGACTACTGACTTCACCACAGAATTCTCAACTCAAGCCAGTTCAGGAGTTTCTAAAGTAGACTATGACACCAAGAGAGAAAAGTACTGGAGTAATAGTAGGTTTGCTAAGACACTGTTCGCTGAGTCAGAAGTGAGGGTGAACTGAACTAATGATGTCAACTCATCAAAGGGGAGAGGGTAGAATGGTCTGAACAACCCACCAAGGACATACCTCATTATAAACCTTAGGCAAGTGTTACCTACCTAACACATTATTAAATATATATAAATACACACATCATACCCGGGTATAACCATAATTAAATACATGTATTCCTAAACCAGATATTATTATAAACTAGTGGAATCTTTAATGTAGCTAATATTAAAGAAACCCCAAGTATAATGTTAAGTGAACAATGCATATACATTCTATATAAATTAAGCTTTAAATGACCATGGTCATAACACACACACACCCTTCAAAAACTTCATTGTACAAGAAGACAAAAAAAAAATTATATGTAGAGGAACATAAACCAGTATCTCAATCATTCCTCAGACAAAGATCCTGATAGCAAAGATATTCGCTGCCTGACCACGGTCGAGTGCGGTTGTGCGCTGCACCCCTCTGCTGTTTTCAGGCAAGCTACCTTGTATCAACATGGCGCTGAGTGTGAGGAGGCGCGTAAATACCATTGGTATTGAGCTGCTTCGTGGGGCGATTTCACCCTCTTCAGTGTAAGTCTTACTCCCAACAATCATTAGGGAGACCTATGGAATCCAGAACGATGAGGTGTATGGTGTAGCCCTCAATGGGGCTTATAGAATCTTCGTCAACTGAATTCCACGTCCGTGTATGAGTCTTTGGTGACGAGATTCCAAGACGTGAGTCTTGACGCACTCCACGTTTTAAGGGGCGTTTGGGAAACCCAAAAAATTTATTTGGCCCTAAGGGGTTAAGAACCTTTAAAACCCCCATGGGGATAGTTTTTGGGAAACTTAAGAGGGGGTTTTGAGCTATGGAACTTTTAACTTCTGCATTTGGGGGGTTTTTGGGGGGGGGGGGGGTTGGGGAAACCCCCCAAAAAGGGAAAAGTGGACGGCAGGTGCTTACATGGGACGTCCGGGGGGTACCTTTTTCCCCTAAAAGTTACCTGAGACATCCCTACCACTTACGTCTTTGGGGGGATTTCAGGACGCAAGTTAGGTTACCCGTATCCCGGGACAGAGACTACGTGCAGAATATTGGGGCTACACCATATGGCGGCAGAGTGCGGAAGCTAGGAGGGCGCCAGTGCAAACGGGTGAACACCAGTTACCGCGTGATAGCTGTTGAGAGCCCTGCGTAAAGAAAGGGGCCGGGGCCCTTTGGGAGTGAAAGGGGTTTGGGGATTCCAAAGAGGAACGGGCAGTGGGGAGGTAAGCGTAGTAAAAGGACTGTTACTACACGGGGGAAAAGTACAAAAGGCAATGCAGGAGGGGGCAGGCCTAGAGGAAGACTTTCAGGAAATTTTAAAGGGGAAACATTGACTCCGCCTGCAGAGGATGTTTTTCCTTTAGCTGGTGAAGGCACGGCGTTCCCGTAAGGGAATGAAGGATAAAAAACATAGCAGGGTTTGAGGGGCCCAACGTAAGAGGGGTTGTCGCCGTGTGTTTGGGGAACGGGCGTGGTGGGGGTTGAGGTTCATTGTTAGGGAACCTCAGAAAAACGGATGTAGAGGGCATCAGGGGGAAGAGAGTGGCGGCGTCAGACCAGATGTGTCCAACCCGGTGCAGAGGTCGGGGAGGAAGGGAAAAAGCAATTCAAAGCAGTCACGATAAGAGGCATCGCAAAAAAAGGGGGGGGGGGTTTGATGGTTGAACCCCTTGTGCGGGGCCGGGGGCAGGAGGCCCGGGATGAATGGGGAAAGGGGGTTGAAATATAAAGGGGGGCCTTAGGTGTATGACTGTAAACGAAAAGGGACGGTTTTAATAGTGTGAAGAAGGAATGGTTTTCGAATGTTTCTGATAAATATAGGGTGGATGTATGTTTCTGCAAGAACAAAATTTTTCAAGGGGGGAAGAGTGCTCGAGGGGGAGGGGTTTCAGGCCCATACTCTCCCATCTGCACGTCAAAATTGGTGTGGGTATATTGATCAGGGAGGCAAGCCCATTGTGTTGCTAAAAGGGGGGGGGGTAATAGTATTGCGCGTGATGGGTGGGGGATGGGGAAAGGGGGTATCTTTTGTAAGTGTGTATGCCCCAGGGGAAAATGAGTGGGGGTAAAAAGGGGATTTTGATGTAAAACTGTTTTCTCTTACATGGTTTCCCTAAAGGCCGTCTTTGGGTGGGACTGGAACTGCGTTATTAGGAGGGCTGACGGGGGAACCAAAAAAGGGGGGGGGCAAGTGTCGGGGGCCTTGCAAGATCTTTTAGGATATTCAGTTGCGGACCCGGTTTGGAGGAGGGGCATGGAGGTAGCACCTTTTGTAAACGGGTTTACGCCGGGTTGGATAGGGTGTATAATCTAAAAGGGTTGGGTTGACTTTTTCCGTAAAATAAAAGTATTTATTCGGATCATCGGGCAGTGTAGCAAGGGGGGCGGGGGATCACAAACAGTTAAACTAGGGGAATTGGAAATTAAATACAAGTGTTTTTTAGGTGATGAGAAGGGAATAGGGGGTTAGCAACGTTTTGGGGGGGTTACTGCAAGATAAAGGGGGTAGAGGTTTGGGGTAGGGTGGTGGTGTGGCTAAAAAAGGGATTAAGCAATATTACGAAAAAAAGGAAAAACGTATCAATTCTTTAAAATATGGGCTTGAAAACATTTGGGGGATAGATTACGGGGGTTGTTATGCGGGGGGGGGCGGTGGCGGCACTTACCAATGGGAAAAAATTTAGGGAATTAAAGGAGCTGCGTGAGGCACAGGATGAGAGGTTTCAAGCGTGAGGGTAAGGGGGGGATGGAAGAGTGTTATGGGGCGATAGCCCTTTCTCTGCATTCTTGGGCAGAAAAAAAGAAGCAGGCCAATGACTTTTCCAGGGTTGGGGGTTAAAGAGTCGATAGGGGGGACCAGGGAGGGGCAGGTCATACAAGCTAGGGGAAAATGGGGTCATTTGCTGACAAGTGGTATGAGAATACGGCAACGAGAAGGGGTAGAGGATGGGGGTTTTAGAACAGGTGGTGGGATGGGTATGTCAGTTGCAAACAGTGATAGGGAAGCATGGGTGGGGAAATAACTGAGGGGGGAAAAAGGGGGGCTTTAATGGAAGCGAAAGGCAAAGCCCGGGAATTGATGGACTCCCGGGAAAGTTTTATCAGCAGCATTGGAATTTTTGAGGCATTTTCGGGGTTTGTTATTAAATTGCATAAGGAAGAGGTGACTGGGTGAGAAGCAGGCAAGGGGTGCCCCTTTTTATTGGTCGAAGGTAAGGGGCAGCTACGCTTCGGGGTTACCGGGCGTCTCGTTGTTTTTGCGAGATTATAAATTGTTTGCGAAGATTTTGGGAAACGGGTCAAGTGTGTGGTGGGGTGGGTAGTTCAAAAAAATCAGTTTGGTTTTCCAGGGAGGTCTATGGTGGAGGGGCAGGTTACTAGGGATTTCGTGGGGGCAAAAGGGGGGGGAAAGAGGGAGGGTTTGGGGGCACTCAATTTGGGAAGGGGGATACGATATAGGGGTCGGGAAAACATTGAAAGCCATCCTCAGGGGGCGGGTTTGGGGGAAAAAATAGTGGGCTGGGTTAGGCTTTTGGGGGTTCATGGCAGGGGACAATTAAGGTCGATTGGGGGGGAAGATTGTAATGGGTAGGGGGCTTAGGCAGGGGTGTCCTAGTCACAATTATTGTTTCGTCGTACAGGGCCCCTTTTTTTAAATTTATGGAGCAGCGTATGGTGTCCAGTGGGGCCAGGGTGGAGGTTGCGAGGGGTTTTTGGGCCCGTTTTAATTGGTATGTGGATGATACAACTGTTCTGATCGGGAGGGGGTGCAATGGACACTTAACAGGGGATTCAAATTTCGCAGGGCAACTGGTAGAGGGTAAATTAAAAAAATCCATGCATGGGGTTAGGACTTCGGGGGGTAGGGGTTTATTGGGGGGTGCAGTTGTGAGGAGGGAGGGGAAATTTATTAAAAATTTGCGGGCTTTTTTTATGCAGACGATCTAACTGTGACACGCATGGAAAAAATCGCTTTGGGGGTAAAAGGATTGGGGTGCTTGGGTTATTGCGACCTTATCATTTTACCCTTTTGCCGTGCCATTGTTTTTAATATCTTACTGTATAGCAAAGTATGGGACGTGGCAGCCCTGTTCCCATTAACTGGGCCCGCAATAAAAGAACAACTTAGAAAGGTTTTTAAATTCTTGTGGGGTTCGACTGTGATTGGATTAAGAGGGATGGGTAATTTTTCCTTAAGGGGGGGGCGGGATTGTGACTAAAGCGGGGGGTCAAATGTGTCTTCATTAAAAGGGGGGTGATGAGGAAAGTGTGGTGGGGGGGGGTTTGGCCCGGATCCAAAAAAGATTGCAACGGATGTATACAGGATTGATTTGCATGAGTGGAAACTGTGTTGAGGGCTCTGGGTGGGATCGAGGCCCAAAAATTTAAAAAAGGGAGGTTGTGAGATTGTTAGCCGGGGGGGCTTAGCGCCCCGTAAGGGAATTTTCCCCATGTATGCATGGGGGGAAAAATTGAATAAGTTGAGTAGGATAGGTTGCAACCTCGTGTTCGGGGTGAATGATCGTTTTCTGCACGGCATTTACCTCGGGCGTAGTTTTACGGGTAGATGAACGTTGATGGGGGAAGGTGGGATATGTGGTGGGGGAGGAGTCGGCTTTTTTATTAGCATATTTTTTTTGATGGAATGAGGAGTGTCAAGGGGGGGTTTAAATAGGGGGTAAATGGATAGGGGGTAAAGGGAAATTTTTTTTATTGAGAGCATTAAGTCTCGACGTGGGGGTTGGGGGGAAAAATGTAACAGAGCGTGGGATACAATTTGGCAGATTATATCTATAAGGGGGGGATTGCGGGGGGAAAAAGGGTTTCTGGGTGAAGAGGGGGTGTTAGCGGGAAAGTTCTAAAAAAACGATGCAAAATAAGAAAATTTTGGGAGGAGGGGGGTGAAGATTTTTCAGAGGATAAAGGCAATTTCGTTACAGGTTTTTTTAGACTTTAATTTTAAAGAGGGGGGGAGGGTAGATTTTGGAAGTGTTGCTGGGGGAGGGAAGTCATGGGTGAAAACAGGGTTTTCCCCCCTGGTTTTGGGTGACAACAAATGTTTGCGAAGTGTTGGATGAGTGATGCGTGAGTGAATAAAAAGTGACCCGGTGCTAGCACCTGTGGGGCTGGGCCGTTTTTGTGTGACTGGGCTATACACTTTTTATAAAAAATTGTGTTGGGATATTGATTTACGGTAAGACATTTTTAATTTGGAGATTTGCTATAATAATTGCATGATTTGCCCAACTGTTTTTTTAGGTGCCTTGCACTGCAAGTTTGGCTGTATCATGCCGGTTCCAAGATATGATGGATATTTTGTATTAAGTCTGTGCATTTTTGTTCCCACTGGTGAGCTGCAATTTCAGTTTTTTTGAGATAAAGAGTTTTTTACGTCAGATAGTGTAAAAAAAGTTGGGGAACATGGGGTTAAGGTTTTTTTTGTGTTTAGGGTTCGGGACAGTCTTCATGTTTCTTTGTCATGGTTATATTTTTTGTTGTATTGTACTGTTGTCAATAGCAATTTTTATGTCCTAAACTGTATAGAGCTTTTAATTCATAGTTAAGCGTTATTGTTTTTAACATTGGGAAATTTCATGTTTAAATGTGTAGAAGCTTACATTTTGGTGGATTTTTTGAGATAAGTTTATAAAATTGCTTTGTACCTTTTGTTGTCTTTTTTGACTTTTCTATATCATCATTTTTTGTTAAATACTAGCATTCCTTTTTCGACCTCCAGGGGGAGAGGCGCACCCTATAGCTTTAACCCGCCCCTGAGGGGACCTATAGCAACTGAAGGCAAAATGGGGTATCAGGGGGCAGCGGATCAACACGTTTGTAAACAGCTGGTACGGGCACGCTCCTGGAGAAGCGTAATACATTGCACCCGCTACATCAAACGTCATTTTTCCCCAACGATGAAGTAAAATGGTTAGCCTTAAATGGGTACCGAGTTTCCGAAACGAATCGTACCGGGGGTCTACGACAGACTGTTGACGATACCAGAGAGGAAGGTGACTGTGAATTCAGCAGTGGACGCTCTTGCAGACGTATCTAGGTACTATACTGGGTGAAGGTGGAAAAAGCCCTTTCGAGGCGACTGCGTTGTATACAGGGGGTTTCAACATTATGAAAAGTTCATTGGGCTACGATGGGAGTATAAAAAGAGGGGGCCATATGAGGGACGACCTGGGGGTTCTTTACCCTCAAAAGACGTTGGCTAGGCCTATACCGCCTCGCTGCTAGTGGATTCCAGGACGCAGGTCTTTGTCCTATGGGCCAGAGAAAGGACCGTCGATTATTAGCTCCTACGACCTTGGGCACACAGTGTCCTAGGAGGCACCACCAGGGCCCTGGTACTTTGGCAGGGGGAGCACGGCCTTGTGAGTTGATCCCCTGATTGGAGAGGAGGAACAGGGAGAGGGGTCGTTGGAGGAAGAGTTGGATCGGAAGTACCGACGGTGGTACCTGTGTTACCTCCCGGTAGGCTGGGGGGGAGACAGGACCCGGGGGCGCTCAAAAGGAAAGGGAAAGATGGTCCTCGGAAATTTACTGGGGACGTGTTAGATTTTTTTTGGGCCCGGCGGGACCTCCACCTTAAGTGCTGCCGAGGCTGATGTGGGGGAGGACACAGTCTGGGACAAACATTGTGTGGAACTCGCTTAGAGCAAGGGGTGGAGGGGGATTCCATCGGGAGCAGTTGTCGGATAAGACAGTGGGTGGGTAGGGGTTCTAGAAAAAGGCCCGTTGGCAGGTTGAGGCAGAGGGGTACTCACCCGGGGCAAGGCCGGGCAAAAAAGCTTGGGGCAAAAGATGGGGGGTTGCTGGCCAAAAAGGGATCAGTGGCCGATTTCGTAGTAAAAAGGGAAAAGGGGGGGAGGGAGCCGGGAAAAAGTCTGGTGAGCCGGGTCGACGCACAAAAAAAGGGATGGTAGGCAAGCCACAGGGGCATAGAGGGAACCGCCGTTCTTATAATTTCGGGTGTGTCACTCAAATGTGAACGGTCTTCAAGGCTGAGATCAAAACTTGGGGTTAGAAAGGTTCTTACGTAGGTTCCAGTGGATGTGTGTTTCTTGCAGAAACAATCATAAGATGGTATGATTTTGTTGCAGGGGATAAGTTTATGTAGTTGTGCTTGGGCATTTGAAAGGGGGGGGGCGATAGGATTAAGGAACCACCCCTTTTGCGTGTCAGGGGTTGGGAGGGGCAGGGGGGGGTTGTGGGGGTAGATGGTGATGGGGTGATAAAGGGGCATTTTTTCATGGGAGTGTATTCCGGGTCGAGCAATCACGAGTAAAAGCGGATTTTTGGGGAAGATTATTGTACCACGCGTGGATTTCCCCGCCATTACGAAAAATTGGTGGGGGTTTGGAAATTTTGTAAATTTGGGCCAGGGTGTGAACCGAGGGGGCGGGTTGTGTATTTCGTTTCGAGGGTTGTTGAGGGACGTGGGGGTCATAGATTTTGCAGGGGGAGGGTATATGGTGGAGCCACGCATTTTCAAGGGGGATGCGCAAACTGACAGGATTACGTCATGAAGGGTTGAGGTCGGGAGGGTGAAAACTTTTGATGTGGTTTCTCGGACCATAGGAGTGATATGGGTCGTCTGGAAAGGGGCCCTGCAATTTAACCCCACTATTGGGAAATTGAATGGCAGCTGCTCAGGGGGGGGGAAGGGGGGGGGGGGGGGGATTTGATGAGTGGTTGGGGAAAGGGTTTTTGGGGGGATAGGGGGTCGGGCTAAGGAGCTTGTAGAATGGTGGGGTTGCGGGAAACCTGGGATCACGAATTTTTTTAGATCAAGGGCCTGAGGAAGCGAGAGGGATAGGGGTTTCAGAATTATTTGGGGACAGTTGCAGGGATGTTTTCGGGGGGGGGGGGTTGGGGGGGGGGGGAAAATAGCACTCTTCGAGGGAGGATTGAGGGGATTCATAAAGAACTTTTTTACGCATACGTTTTCGTTCAGGGTTTGGACATGTGTTTTTGGGGGATAAACGATGGGTATGTCTGCGTAAGTTTAGGGAGCGTAGGAGAGTGACCCTTTTTCAGTTAGAGACTAGTGCGGGGTGGGGGGTTACCCAAAGGGGAGGTCCTCGTCTCCACAGATAGACATTTTGCAGGTGAATGGCTCAGGAAAAATGGAGAGGGTGGGGGCCGGGGGCCTGGCAGGGGTTTTTTTTTTGGTAGGGGGGGGTTTATAACTATAGGAGAAAAGGGGGTGGGGTTGGAGGCTAATTTGTGAGGCAGAGGGGGCAATTTTGGGGTTTTAGCAAATACGGGGAAGGCGCCAGGCATTGAAGGTTTTGCCTATTTACTTTTTTTAAAGGGGTCACTGGGGGGGGGTTTAGGCATTTTTTTTAGTTGGGTTTTGAAAAATTCTAGAGGAAAGAGAAAGGCGAGTCACAACATACAGGGATAGTAGATTGTAAACCAAAAAAGAAGGGGGAAAGGGCACTGAGTGCTTTCCTGGCAATTTCCTTTAAGTCACAACTTAAAGGGATTTTCAAAGATTCTAGGGAATAGAATAAAGGCATTCTCGGGGCCTTTTACACAGACAGTTTGGGGGTTCCAGGAGGAGCAGCGGGATGGACATGGGGCATAAGGGATTTTTTAGAGGGCTGTGGAGGGGGGGGTTTTTTCTGGGGGTTGTTGGGAGAATCGATGATTGTGGGGACAGGGTGTTTTTGCGTGAAGTTTGTGTGTTTGGGTTTGGTGCCAGGGGGGGTAGGGGGTGGATGCTTTGTATGCGGGGCGATCTGCTGTGCAGGTAAACGGTAGGTTGGGTTCGGGATTCGTATGGGAGGGTTTGCGGCAGGGTTGCCCACTTTCACAGCTTTATTTGCTTGCTTTCAAACCCTTTTTATGACTTGTGCCGAATTTTGTGGGGGGAGGGGGTTGGGGGGAATGACAGGAGGGGTTGGGGGTTACGTATTAAAACATGATCTTACTTTGGAAGGGGGTTTTTTTAAAGGGGGGGTTGAGTCATCGAAAAGTTTGGGGCCGTAACGGGAATGAGGGTAAACAAAAAAAAGTCGATTTTTTAAAGGTGGGCACCCTGGGTAGGGGGAAATTTGGGGCCGGGGGTTTGGAGGGAATGTAGTAGAACGGATTAAGATTTGTGGGATTTGGTACACACGGACAGGCAGGAAAGTAGAAAGATTAATTCAGAGGCAGTTAGGGACAGGGCAGTGGGTAGGCTACGTGGCCTTCGGGCCAGAGATGTTACGTTGCACCAAAGGGCTGTGATTGTGAATTCGTTGGTTATACAGTAAGGTTTGGGGGACGGCGGCAGTATATCCCTTGAGAATTGTGATGTAACAGACATACAGAGGAGGGCATTAAGGTATATATGGCGTTATGGGAGGCGTGGTTGGGACGTGATGTAGTAATGACTGGGGTGCATCAGGGGGGATTGGGGTTTGTTGGCATTGGGGCCCAGGGTGAGGGCAATATATGTCAGGTGAGATACTCAGTGCGGGGGGGTCTGGGGGGGCGTGTGGGGGAGGTGATGCGGGACTTACGTTGTTGGTGGAGTGGGAGTGGACCTGGAGGTGTGTGAGGATATTTGAGGTATATGTTAAGAGTGCGAGATGTGCGTCATTTGCGAATAGGGAGGCTGGTGGGAGTAGAGTATCATCGGGAGACGCTGCAAGGAGTGGCTGTCTTCCCCACATATAATTGGAGGGTAATATGGGAGGAATTTCGAAAGCTAAGAATGCCAGTAAGGGTGAGAGAAGTGGTCTACAGATTCCTAATGGGGACATTGGCATCAAAACAGGTGTTGAGGCAGATGGGATATGTGAGTGATGCTTCGTGTGTGCATTGTGGCGACGTGGAAAATGCTTTCCATGTGGTGTACTTTTGTCCTTTTTTGGAAAATGTAAGGGTGTGGTTGAGGGGTGTTTTGGGATTATTGGAAGGGGGAAGGGTGGGGGTCCTTAGGGCTTTACTTTTAGACGTGGGAGGAGTGTCTAATGAGGTAGCGAGGGCGTTAAGGTATATAATGGTTGATTTTTTGTATGTTTCTTGGGGAAATGAGGGAGGTGGGGGGTAATGTCAGGATCAAGGCCTTAGCGGCGAGTTTTTATAGGTCGGTGGGTAGGAATAGGAGCTTATATGGGGGTCAGTGGGTTGCTCTTTTTCCGGAGAGTTATGGGGACTGACTGTGGCACGACTACTACAGTTGGTGCCGGGGAAAGGCAGCAAGGGGTTGGCTTCCGGAGGTGAGTGATGAGTACTTGGAGATGATTGTAGTAAGAAGAGAAGAGATGGTGGATGCTCCAGTGGTGCATGTGAGATAACATGATGTAAGGCCTGTCTGTGTGAAGGCCTTGTGTGTGTGTGTGTGTGTGTGGTGTGTGTGTCTGTGTGCATGTCTGTGTGAGAGTGTTGTTGTGAGTGGGGTGATCAGTTTTATTGAAATGGGGTTCTGTGAGAGAGGTGGAGGTTTTTGGGTAAGTTTTCTTGATTCTGTTGGTTTGTTCCAAGGCATGCCTTTCGATACTTTTCAAAGACGGACCAAACAATTTTTAGAAATAGAGCGAAGAATTATTTGTGGTTTGTAAAGATGAGGGGTTTGTTTTTGTTGCCGCCAGAGACAATTTGTTAGGATTTAGCTCCTAGTTTAAACAACTGTAGTTACGCGAGGTGCCTGGCGTGCATCAGGCTCATGTATTTCCTGTATATTTAACTTTGTCAATGTTGATGTT
The DNA here is from genome assembly GCF_026875155.1 of Cherax quadricarinatus. Classification (NCBI taxonomy): domain Eukaryota; kingdom Metazoa; phylum Arthropoda; class Malacostraca; order Decapoda; family Parastacidae; genus Cherax; species Cherax quadricarinatus. The sequence continues at coordinate 12,859 of NW_026466940.1, forward strand.
CTGTGTACAAGAGTGGGCATTGTACATTGCCCTATTCAGTATTCCTTCCTGTTGGGAAGTTAATGAGGTAGGAACGTATATACACACGGATTAAGGGTATATTTCACCTGTTCATACTGTTGTACCTGGTGGGTGATGGGAGGAGGCACACATCTTAGAATATTTTTTCTTATTTATCATTTATTCTAGAGTATGCAAAGTTCAAAATGATGTGTATTTGGGTTATATGGGTGTGGGAGTACGATTTAGTCTCCTCGAAAACATTGTCAGGAAT
>NW_026466941.1:0-14046 GCF_026875155.1 Cherax quadricarinatus
CCCCTATGTCTTGTGGAAAAGTAGAACTGGTAGACTGTGTGATGGTTATGATCACATAGCGGCTGAATGTGTGCGGCGGAGGACTGGCCAGGGAATACCAAGGAGTGACATCTCGAGGAGAGGACCTACAGTGACAGATCAGAACCGCCAGGATGGACGTAGGCGTGGTCGGTTGTGGAGTGAGGAAGTGGAGGAAATGCAACGTGAGGTGGAGCATGAGGGTGCAGTGCAGCAATTGAGTGCGTCTGCAGAGGATGTGATGCACGAGGCGGGACAAGGACGTACCGAAATGATGTAGAAATTGACGAAGTGCTTGAGACAGTTTTGCAGGAGATGTTCCCTAAATCGGAGGAAGCCTTGACAGAGGTAACGACGGGAGAACCAGGTACAGGGACAAGGGGAAGCATGCAGGTCTGAAGAAAGGAATGTAATGTCGGCTTGGCCAAGTAGTGAGAAGGGGAATGAGGTGATAGAGGTGGAGGTGCACATGAGGAAGGTCAGGAGACAAGTATGGCGGAAGAGGAAGTGTCGAGGAAGCGGGCAGCTGTCACGTCGACTCGGATGATGTCCTCACTCCAGCACAAAGACCAGGAAAAAGGCGGGGATTGAAGGTGTGTGTAGAGGCACAGAGAAAAAGAAACGCCAGCAAGGGGTTAGAAGTGGAGGGGGGGGGTGAGTGCCAAGGACGGTGTGTATGAGGCTACTGGACAGCGGAAAAAATGTGGTGGGGAAAAGTGGGGGGAAAACGTAAGCAGGCCTAAGGTGTATGACAATTAATGTTAATGGTTTATGTAAGAGTGGTAAGTGCGTATGGTTGCGAGGACTGCTGTATCGTTACAAGGTAGATGTTGCCTTTATACAAGAGCATAACTTGAAAGCAGGAAAATTGCTGGAGGTGGATGGATATAGGGGTTTTGTAACTCCAACGACACGGTTAAAAGGCGGAGTAGGTGTTTTAATTCGTGAGGCAAGCCCGTTTGTTTTGCAAAGGTTTGAGGGGGGGGTGAGGGAAGAATAATGAGAGTGGACGGGTGGTGGATGCATGAATGCGTGTCCTTTGTTGGAGTGTATGCGATGGCGGAGAATGAGGCGAGGGTAAAATCAGCATTTGTAAGGGATGATTTGGTGTATTTCTTGAGAGCGCTGCCCAGGGTTGCATTGATTGGGGGAGATTGGAATTGTATAATACGGAGATTTGATGTGACGCCAGCGGGGGCGGGATATTTTTCAAACGTGTTGCGAGACCTGTGTAGAGATATTGGGGTATGAGATGCATTTTGGGGTGGAATAGGTTGAAGTGCAACATAACGTATGTCAGGGAGGGAATAACGCAGCCTTGACGGATAGATCTATATAACTCAGTGGGTTTCAGTAGAGTCTTTTAACACTTAAGAACCAATTTTAATCAGATCACAGGGCAAGTAGGTGGGGTGTAGCATGGATTCGTTGGTGAAAAGGATTGATAAGCTACTGGAAATTAAAACACGCGACTGCCCTTGAATGAGGAAGTTGAGGTGGGTTTGATTCGCTGTGAAGAAGCTAAGGTGAGGAGGCAAAAAAGGGTTGAAAATGTAGTAATACGATTGGTTGGACAGTGTGCCAAGGCGAGATTCGTTAGGTATTCGATTGGAAGGGAAGCGTATAAAATCCGGACTGACGTAAAGTGGATTAACAAATTATTTGGAAAGTAACTAGATAACTGTCAGGAGCAAGGAGTGTTGGGAGGGTATTCCCAAAACAGAGGCAATTAGATATTATGAAGAGGCAGGATAGAGGTGCAGGAGGAGAGATTTCATGCGGTGCGGTGCAGAGCGTGTGTGGAGGAATGTGCTTTGGGGGACAAGCCATCGGCAAGGTGTGGTTAAGGAGACAACAGCAGAGGAGGAACAGCGACTACAATAGCAGATTTTGGAAGAGCCCACTGAGGTGAAAGGGTTTTTAGAGAGGGGCAGTTGTTACAACAACGGAGGGAGAGTAGTTGCGGATGGCGTGGTATGGCATTGTTGGCAAAGTAAAGGAGTTAAAAAGGGAGAATCTTGATGGGGAGTGTGCAGTAGAGCCCGTCGCTCTGTGGAGATAAAGACCGGGAAGCATTGGGTGGTGAGATTGAAGAGGGGGTAGATATGGATAGCGCTTAGACATGTGCAGGGTCAAAGCACCAGGATTGATGGCCCTACCAAGTGAATTTTACTTAAAACATATGGGAGATTGGGGAGAATTAGGGTGCGCGAAGCAAAGTACAGGGGTCGTAGTGCTTGTGCCCAAGGGTAAGGACAGAGTACAACTTAAGGGATTACTATGGCGATACGCTCATGTGTGCCGACTATAAATTTGGTTCGCGAAAATTTTTTTGGGCATAGTTAAAATATTTAGTGACGTTAGTAGTTTCAAAGGTCAACAAGGGTTGCCAGGACGTCGAAGGTCAGGGGGCATGGAATTATAAAGGGGTTTTTGAAGAGTCTTGAGGGGACGCAGGAAGGAGGGGGTATTGTGCGCATGATAGGCAGGGTGCTTATAGATCAGGTGGAAAAGGCGGAGGGATTTTTAAGAACAGACATCCTTAGCAAACCACGGTTTTGGGATGAATTGTGGGTGGGTTGTAACGTTGTATAAAGGGCAAAGGCGGAGACTTCAGATCAATGGACGTGTGGAGGTGTGGTGAAACATGGATAGGGGTTTGAGGCCGGGTTACCTCCGCCTATCACAGTTAATATTTGCCATGTGTGCAAGATCCATTTTATAGGATGGTTGAACCAGGAGTGTGCGGTGGGGAGGGGTCGAGAGGGCTTTGACTTACGCATCAAGTGAAGTTACGTGGATGACACGACACTACCTAGTCCCGGAAGTGGAACAAAGCATAGAGAGAGTTTGAGGGGTGGTTGGCATGTTTGTGAGGCAACAGCACTGACCGAAAACGTTTGATAAAACAAAGATCATGTGGCTCGGGAGTGAGAGTAACAGAGTAGAATGGGACGTGTGATTGTGGTGAGAAGGCAATGAAGTGCAGTATTAATATGTGGACAATTCATATAGAGCGACCATACGGGAGGCTAGGGGAGGCAAATTCGTTTTGAGAATGGTGGAACACGTGGAACATCGTTTGGGATTTCAACGGCCTTATCACTTGCAATTGTTTGCTAACGGGCGTTTGTTATTAATTAGTAGCTTGTACAGTAAAAGGTATGTATGTAAGGCAGCAGTTTTTTCCATTGTGCGGAGGCTGAGAAAACTTGTAACCTTAGAAGTGTATTTAGGTTCTTATGGGCTCAGGAAGTGAATGGAAGAAGAAGGGAGGTGGTGACTTTCCGGTAGAAGGAAGGGTAGGTTAGGTTTGTTGGACCAGGGAAGGAGGGTGAAATGCATTTCGTCAGGTTCGGGAATGGAAAAGATTATGGTGGGACAGAGGGGACATGCATGCAAAGGTTACATGATATTTTGAGGGGCATGTATGTGGGATTGGGGAATGGAGGAGTGTGAGGAATTTGTTTGAGGGCACTTTTGTGGCGCGCGAGCCAGACAAATTAAAGGTGAAGGGATTAATACGAATATAGAGGGTAGAGGAGATGGCCCCGTTGAAGGGCTGTTCCCGAAGAATGCATGGGGCACTATACTGAGTCTGTTCCTGTAAAACTAAAGCTAGGGCCCAGAGTGCGAGGAGATTCGATTTTAAATTTTTAACACGGATCGCCTACTGGATCAGTCCAACAAAATAGACGTGTGGTGAGAGGAGGGTTGGTGTGGATTATGTGGGAGTTGGAACAGTCCTATCACGAGGCGTAAACTTTTGCGATTATTTGGGAGTGTGAGGGAAATGGCTGGGGAAAGTGGTATCCAGGAGGATGGAGACACATGGGTTGTCAGTGATGAGAGTGTCATGAGTCTTGCGAATAGGGGGGTGGGGTCGAATGTGGCAGGGGAGTAAGCTTATATCATGGAGATATCGTGTAAAAAATCGTGGGGAATGAGAGGGGTGGGATAATGGGGAACGCGAGGAAAACGCAGTTTTAGCGAGGTTTTTTTAGGACAATGGAATCGGAATCGGAATTTATGGAGGAGATGGGGAGGGAGATTTTCAACTGAGGTTTACCGTCCATAGAACTGTTAGGGGATTGCTAAGAGTTTGTTGAGGAGGGTGGAGGGGGTAAGTGGGTTTAGCATTTGTATGGTAAGAAAACAATCTATAAAAAAGGGGGGGGTACCAAACGGTTTGCCAAACGAACGATTTTGGTTGGGTGTGCTGTGCGTGTGTAGATTGATAAGTGCAAGAGGAGAACGTTGTGTTTAATGGATGTCAGTGGGAGTGCTGAGTTCATACCTTCTTAGTGTTTATTTAATTAATGTTAATTAGTGCCTCTGCGGCACGGACTATCGTAGTACGTTATTAAAAAGGAAAAAATAAAAAGTACAAGTCTGCAAAGGCTGCCTGGGACAGCAATAAGATAGGATTTGACTCCCATTGTAAACTAATTCAGTTTCTAATGTATATCTATACATATGTAAAATAAATATAATAAGGACAGCAGCTGGCATTTTCACTACTGTAGAGTTGTTTTCAATATTACAAAACGATTCTTCAGTTATTTAGTATGGTTAGTTTATAATTACATCCACAAAGGGAAATGCTGTACATTTTGGTGAGCTGCGGTATATAGGGGGGGGGTTATACTGCTGCATTTTTGCTGCATGTAATTATTTTGTGTAGTAAATATGAAATTAGCAAGTCGGGAGAGTAAGGAGGATTCTTTATTTTGTATTAACTGAATAGTTAATATTGTAGTAATGATTATTATAGGCAGTATTCACCTATCAGCAGCATGGACATATTACTAGCATCTTGCAAGTGTATAGAAAATTGGTTTAATTTAGAGACTTCGATGCTCTCAGACTGTATGGCATTAGTTAATGATATTGGTATGTTTATAAATAGAAAAAAATATAAAAAAAAAAAATCCCTCAAAATAAATTCCATCTAGCCCACCGAAAATCCCTCTCCCACCTCACTACCATATGATTTCCCTTTGGCGACACTTTTTCTATCAAAGGTATGCTGCTATGGCCATCCTACGTTCCTTCCCCGCCCCTTTGTCTCTCATTTGCCATGATAAAATACACCAAAATCAACCAATTAAAGTAAGCCACTGCCCGCTTTGAACCTTTACCCCAACCCCCCCTACATCTAAAACAAGCGATCTCAAAAAACTGGACAACACCCCTTTCCTCCTCCCCCCACATACCGATTACTTTCCCTAACCATTTCCCACACAATCCCTGGCTTTCAACAAAAATAAACTACATGAAAAGATAGTCTACTACCCCAACAAACCGACACACCCCACCACCCTCCCTTATTCGACCTATTCGTAAAACAACCCCAGCGGCAATATTCCGTGAAGAAACCTATACATTACCGCTTCCCTCACGCGTGCGGATGTGTAACCCTTTTAATCGGCCCCAAATGTTCTTCCCATTGCGTACATCGGGTAAACTCTTTCCGTTGCCACAACAACCCTATGCCATATCTTCCCTCTCTGGACTCCTACCCGCAATGGTTTCTCGGCACTCTGACCATCATCAATAACGCAACAACTCCTCACATCTTCTCAATCTTGTCCCTTTCCACCATCTCTCGAAGATTCTCCCTGCAGCATCCCCCAACCCTCCACCCCTTCCCCCCGAGCCCCGTAGCATCCCATTTCACATATAACACACTTCAACCTTCTTTCCAAATGAATTATACCCCCTAGCCCTCCCAAGGCCACCGGAAGTGTTCCCACCTCTCTATTCAACCCAATCGATCCCGAACCCCAGAATAAAAACGGAAACCTCAGCTCAACAATTCTCCGGACACCCCTACACGCCCAAAGGTACAAGATGCCCATGCCATATTATACTGACAAAAGCACATTGACCACAATGAACCCTCTGGGTGAGCGTAAGATGTGTGCCCTCAATCCTGACAATCTACGCCGAATACCCCAATCTACCACAGCCCTTTAATTATTCTCCCTCGCCATCTGAGCAGTACCCATAACACAACCCCACAAATTTCTTCACCCAGTCCATACGACACTCTCTCCCCACACCTCCCCACCCCGCCCTCCTGCCATCCCAGACACCAATATCATGGAAGCATTGATTTAGCACATTCACTGCCAGAACCTGTTGCCTTCCCAAAAAACATCTATAACTCTCTCCAGACCCTCCAATCCCTCCTCCCACACACTAGGACAGTTGTTCATCAACGTAACCTATTATACTGGTACCTCCCTCCTCGTATTCCCTCCCTTACCCCCTCCTGTATGCACCTTTCCACTGCCCTATAAAAAACGGATTCTGTAACATGCAAAAAAAAATTTGTGACAACAGGCAACCTTGCCTCAATCCCCTGCCCATTTCACATGCAAAAACCCCACCTCCCACCATTTATCTGTACACACATCCAACTCCCAATATAAAGTACGTGCCCAATTCACAATGGCCTCCCCGAACCCTTGCCACTCCATGATTCTCCACAGAGCCTCCCTCTCGACACTGTCATAATGACTGTTCTCCAATCCACCGCCAATACCCCCACTTTCCCCCTCTTGTGGACCCTCAATAACCTTCTAATAATCCCCATGCCCTTCATACATAGGATCTCCCGAATCCCATATTGACACGCAACTATTACCTTTCCAATGACCTTTTTTATACGATTTCCCCAAAATTTTATGCAAAAAGTTGTAGTCTGCGCACATGAGTGATATCATCCGTTAATCTCCTCACTGTGCACTGACTTTCACCCTTTTGGCACCAAAACTACTCAGTGCTGTCGCCTGCAAAGTCCAACGCACCCATCTTTTATGATATTATATGAAAAAAATTGCACCAAAAAATCTTTTAATACTCCCCAATGCTGTATGTAAAACTCCGCAGGCAGCCCATCTATCCCCGGTGCCTTACCCCTGCTCATACTCATTAAAGCCGTCCACACCTCGTCCTCCACAATAGGCCCCTGTAACTGTTCCCTGTCGTCCCTGTCCAGCACACTCCGCACCCATCCCCCTGTCTCTCTTAAAGCCCCCTCTCTCACACCCACACTCCTCATATGTGCACTAAGCCAAGAATCAACATACCCTCCCATCCCCTCCGTTGTCACCAAGTCTTGTCCCTCCCTATACCCCTCGATGTCCTCAAGAACTCTCAAACCCACCATTTCCATTGCAACGCGCCGGCGCCCCTGCCCTCGCAGGACACACGCCGATGGTCTATCACCCCACATGACCTCCTCCAACCCCCCCTAAAACCCTTGCCGCATCAAACCTCTCATTTTGCACTTCCATTAGGCGTTCCTTCACTCCTTGTATGTCAGCCACAGGGGCTCCCATCCCCCCCTTCCTCTCATAATACTCCCTTAACTGCCCCTCAAGATACCTAATAAGCCCATAAGCCAACTGATTCTCGTGCCTTCCCTGTCGGACATAGAACTCTCGAATCCTCGTCTTCGCCGTCACATCCCACCATCTCAACACATCCCCATTGACTTCCATCCCTTCCCATAAGCCTTTCCACCATTGTGCAAATAGGACCCTCCCCTCAACATCTTGAAGCAACCGAACATTCAATTTCCAATAACTCTTATACCTGTTCGGCCGACCCTCCCATCCCAAATCCACCAAAACACCTCTATGATCAGAAAAAAAGACATCCAAAACCCTTACACTCCGCACCACAGCTTTCCTTGTCACGTATATCCTGTCCAGCCGTGCAGCATACCCCTGCCTCACAAAGGTGTGCTGCACCTCCCACGCCGCCCCCCCCTCTACATCCACCAACCCCACCCCTGTTAACAGGTCCCTCAGAACGCCAGAACAATATCCTGCTCCCCTAGGTTCCACATCCTTGCGGCGTATAACGCAATTCCAGTCCCCTCCCACCACAGCTAATGCTGGAAGCGACCTTAAGTGATACACCAACACTTCACGTACAAACTCATTCTTCACTCGACTGTCCCCCTCCGCCGGACCATAAACACACACAAAAGACATCTTATCTCTTCCCCATGTCCCATCCACTCTTATAACCCTCCCCTCACCCCCCTCCTCACAATGATGTACAGTAAACGGGCTAGCCTCCCTCACCAAAATAGCCACGTCCCCTTTCAATCTCGTTGAGTGTGCCGCTTATACAGTATACCCCCTCCAATCAATCAACATACAACCCGGCTTGTGGTTGGCCTCTTGCCACAAACACAACATCTACACGCATACCTAATGAGCATCTCATGAAACCATTCCCCTCCTAGAATTTCCTCGAACATAACATTTATAGAGAGACTCTTGAATTTGTCAATGGAGGTATTCCATTACTATTGCACCACCTTTAACCCCCTTCCCCGTTAAAACGCCCTTGATCTTCAATCACCATTCTTGATCTGCTTTCACATGCCCCATGCCCCTGGACCCCCCAGGTCCATGCGCAATCAACCACTTCAGCCCAAACCTTGTTTGCCAAACGCTGTGCCAGAGTGAGCACACCACATCGTCCACGTCCGAGGGCACTGCCGCTCCTTCCGTGACACTCGAGCACTTCTCCCGCCTCCCACCTGGAAGCCATCCCCGTGCCACTTCCGCCACCACCGTGCCATTTGCAACCCAGCCTCAACGCTGGGTCTCTGACATGCCTTCCCCCCCTCGCAACACGCTGGAACCCCAGCAGCTACATCCAGGGCACCCACAAGCCCCTCAACTGTGAAACTTCTCCTGGGGTCCCTAACAGGTCGTGGAGGACTGAATCAATGGTAGCCACGGCCCTGTCCCTCACCCAGTGACACACACATCTTTGGTCTCAGGTGCTGCCCGCCAGTGCTTGTATCTCTCCGGAAAGAGTTAAACACTCTTCCTCCTCAAGGCCTCCTCGACCTCCACACGTCCAAGCCTTGTTGACAAGAAACCGCCTCAGGACGTGCACAAATTCAACGTCACTAGGTCCCTCTGATGCCTCCTGATGCTGCTCCTTCCATGCTGTACCCCTGTTGTTTAACAACACGCGCAGCAAAATGTGATCATAGGCACCGCATAATCGACAGGTACGTTGTTGCCCTGCGTAAGTCACCATTATCTGAAGTCCTGAAGACTTCTAGGAATAAGTCAGGAAGGAATAGGAAGCCTCCAATGTCTTTTTTAAGGAAAAACTTTCCTTCAGGCATCCCAAAGAATACGATCCTCCTTCCATTTTCCTCCCCAATTCGCCATATGAACCTCCCAAACTGTCTCGAAGGACGGCACGTAGGTCCGCCACATTAGCCTCAAAGGGTACATTTCTTATCTTCAACCCACGTATAATGGCGGGACACATCATAAAGCCATACGTCACTGCAGATTCATTGGTACACAAGATCTTGGAACCTGGCGACTATCCTCATAGACACATGCATTGAGAAATATCACAAAAAATTCTATATGCGCACCGTTCAAGGCTGACACCATACAGCTCTTCGTTGGCAATGCCGTATGTGTCCCCTGCTGATGGCAGAGATACAAAAACTTGAGCTAGTGGGCATGCACATCCCCGCACGCACCACTTCTATGCCGACAGGTGTTACCCTTGCTTCGTGCCTCTGCGGCATTTAGAAAACCAGTTGTCACCGGCTGAGAGCAAGTGGCAGGCTCAGCTCACGTCCGCTCTCCCAAAGGTATATGCACGAATATGGATAATCACGACTCACGACAGCAACACATGCCGTATCTATTACAGAGGATAACACTCTCACACACAACACACACCGCGATATATACAGTGTAATACACTCACAACACAACACTATACAGTACAGTGGTATCGATTTATTTGTAAAGAACATCCCTAACAAGGTGTACATATTACCCAAACATCCAAACACAGGAGAAATTAATTGAAGATTGTACAATAAAACAGAGATTAAAAAAAAAAAAAAACAAACACTGCACAATGACACACATACTCAAGCACACCCGTAACACTACATAGACTAACATTAGGCACATACTAGGTGGGGTTTCTTCTGCCTGTCAACACACGATGCAGACAATACTAAATCTCAGGTCTTAACCAGAGCACCCACGGATACTCAAACATTAATTTGGCGATTATCACGAGATCTTAACATAATATAGGTATTTAGTATTCAAAGAAGGAAAAACGGGATATAAAAGTCACTATTAAAACATCCAATAATAACAAAACAAAACTACGATGGATATTTTACGATCTGAATTCGCTGCCAGACCACGTGGTGTGCGGTTGTGCATCTTGCACCCCTCTGCTGTCTCAGGCGAGCTACCAACAGTACATCACAACCAATGAGTATTTAGGACGTGCCTCTGCTCATTTTTTGGAATCACAAAATGGCTGAACATACAGTACGGAGAGTAAATACTATCTGCATAGAGCTTGGTTCGAGTACGATAAGTGGAGATACTATGAACGTACTTCCCCTACCATCATCAAGGGACACATATGTTATCCCCAACTCAGGAATTAATGTCGTCACTCTTAATGGTTTGACAAGAATCTTTCGTGAAATTACTAAGAGACGCTTCTACAACAAGAAGGTCGAGCAGTACCAGGAACAACGCATAGAGTGTGAATTTCAGCGATGGATGTTGTGTTTACATTGAAGTTTCTAAGGTACTTCACGAAGGTGAAGGTTACGGAAATGGTACCCAATCGAGGCCCATGGCGTAAATGGCCTCAGGAGTTTTTTTTTTTTCGCTAGTTAATGGGACAGTGCATTCTGCAAGCCATGGGGGGTATTGGAGGGATGTACCTGTATGAAAGGAATGCGAGATGGGTTCTTACAACCCTTACAATGTCTTTAACAAGCCTAATAACCACCTATGTAACGATGACCGGTTGTAGAACACAGGTTTAAGTTGTACTATGCGGGTCAGAAGAAAAAAACGTGTCGTCTGTGTACTCTATGAGCAACATGGCAGCCCCGTGCCTAGGAGGCGGGCTCCTCGAATTCTGGAACGCCGATTGTTTGATTTGTCCTGGCTCTGTTGCCTCGGGAGCCCGGCGGCCTGAATCTCTGGACGAGGAGGTTCGACCGGAGGTGCCGGAGGCGGAGACGTGTGACACTCTCCAGGTGATCGGGGAGTCGAAGGGATATTTCTGAGGATTCTTTGTCAGGAAGCACGACTCAGGAGGGTTTACTGCAGATGTGATCAAGGATTTTATGTGGGGAGGAGCCCGGTGATAGAGGTGTCGCTCAGTTTTATGTGAAGTTGGAGCGCTGGGAGGGACTACAAATTGTGGAGACGACTTGAGTAAAAAAAGGCTGAGCATGGTGGTGTGCCGTTGAGGTACACCAGGAGGATTCTCAGAGGTGAGATGTGGTAATTGGAATTTCTAGGAAAAGAACTGCGCATATCAGAGATTAGACGAGGTTGTACCACCGGGCAGAGGACCGGGAAGAATGTCCATGGGCAGCAGTTGTGGAGCCGAAGCACAATGTGGTAGAGGTTTAGCCCAGAGTTTGCACAGTGGGAGAAGGTGAGGGTGGAGGTGACTGCACAGGATACTCGAGTGGCAAGGGAATACTTCATGTGGAAAAGTGCATCGAGTAAATCCCAGCGGCATAGGGAAAGCTGCCCCTTCTATAATTTTCAGAAGTGTCACGCTTAATGTTACATGGACTTACGACTGCGGTTAAGAAAGTTTGGTTTGGAGTGGTTTTTTAACGGCGGTTTGATGCAGACATTTGCTTTTTGCAAGAGCATAATCATAGGGCTGGTTGTGTGATGAGGTACAAAGGATCTCGGATGTGTTACCAGTGGTTTTGCAATTGAAAGGTGAGTATGCAGTGGCGATAAAGGTGACTCAGCCCCATGCGTGTCATGGATGGGAAGAGGGGGGGGTGGGAGGGTCGTGATGGTGGCTTGTATGGGGGTGAGAGTCGAGCAAGTTTTCGTAAGAGTTACATGTCCCAGCAACTAGTAATATCAACTGCTAAAATAATTTTGTCAGTGAGGTACTGTGATGTAAATCACTTGAGAGGTTTGCTGCTATAACTGGTAATTGGATGTGATTGATATTTGTGTAATTCAGAGAGGGTGATGTCAAACCGAGAGGGGCGGGATGTGTGTTGAGTTTCTGAGGGATGTATTGCGAGATAATTGGGGTTGTTGATGTGGTGGGGCGAGGGATACCTAGGGAGCACACGTTTCGTCCTAGGGGATATTGAAGCGCGATTGACAGGATCTATAGTAAGCAGGGAAATAGACGTTGTGAGGGTGCAACCCCCTTGACGTGGGTTTTATCTGATCACAGGCGGTAATAGCCGATTTGATGTGTGGAAGGAGTTGTGTGTATTTATTCCTGGGAACTGCGAGGAAATTAAATGTAAGGCTTCTTAAGGAGGAGAGGAGGGCCTATTTTATCAATAATAGGTGGTTTCATTTTGTGGGAGGCTAGGGACAGGGAGATAGATCTAGACTGGTGGGAAATGCAGGCCAAACCTGGAATAGCGAATTTTTTTTTAAGGTAAGGGACGTGAAGAGGGCAGTGGCGTTTGGGGTTTGCAAAAGTTATCTGGAGGGACAGTTGCAACTTGTTATGTTGGTGGTAGGTGGGGTAGGAGGGATGATATGGACAGTCTGCGGAGTAGAATACAGAATTACCCAATGATAGGTTTGATGCAATTAGGGGTAGAGCGGTTCGAGGATGTATTGTGGGGTGATAAGCCCGTCCGGGTTTGTTTGACGTAAATTTTCGGACCGAGACAGAGAGTAACCACCATTCTACAATTGGAGACAAGCCCTGGTGTGGGAGGGTGCCAGAGGGTCGGGTCCAATCCAATACGGAAGCATGCGTCTCTATGCTGGATATTTTGTTTAGGGAGACATGGAGTAGCAGGGAGGGGGTTCCTGGGAGGGTATTTTTGAAGGGGGGTTCCATAGTGTTTTAAGTGAGAAGGATAGAGTGGAATTAGAGGTTGGTATAAGTGAGGTTGAGGTGGAAGAGGCAGTTTTCGGGATGAGTACGGAGAAAACACCGGGAATAGACGGTATAACCAAATGATTTTACAGAGCACATTGGGGGGTGTATTAGGCAGTGTATTTGTTAGGGTATTGGATCATTGTTAACTAGTGGAAGTTGGGCACATCGAAAAGTACGGGTGTTACAGTTTTGGTGCCAAAGCTGAGGGGGGGAAGAGTTGAGTGCTTACCGAGCAATATCTCTGATGTGCGCAGATTACAAGGTTTTTGCTAAAATTTTGGGTAACAGATTGAAGAAGGTCATGGGGTCGGTGATACATGGGGGACAGTTTGGTATCCCTGGGAGGAGTATGCGGGTAGGTCATGGACGTATTCGGGATTTCCTTGAGGGTAGTAGTAAGGGAGGTATTCTAGGTCTGGATTGGGAGAAAGCTTATGATTATGTGGATAGGGAATTTTGATTGAGAGTATGGTGAGAATGGGTTTTGGAGGGAGGGTGTTAGATGGGTGAGGACATTGTATGTGGATGCATCAATGAGAGTACAGGTAAATGGAAGGTTGGGTAGTCCTGTAAGCATGGGGAGGGGTTTAAGGCTGGGGGAGAGTGGAGGCTTTTGTGGGAATATTGTTGGTTATGTAGATGATACAACTGTTTTACTTAATGAGATAGAAGACTTAAGTAAAGTGGGAAGGGTAATTGAGATTTTTGGGAATGCTACTGGGATGAGAGTTAATAAACAGAAATCACGGTTGCTGGAGGTAGGAGCTTGGGTAGGCGGGACATTGGGGAAGGAGTTTGGCTGGATAACTGTAGAAAGGCTAAAGATTTGTGGGATTTTGTATTTAGCAGATGTACAGGAGAGCAGAAGGGTTAATTCAGAAATGGTAATGGACAGAGCTTTGAGTAGGCTCCGGAGTTTAAGGCCGGGGATGTAACCTTGCATCAAAGGGTTGTGGTGGTAAATACGCTGATTTTAGTAAGGTGTGGGGAGTGGCGGAAATTTATCCCTTACGAAGTCAGGAAATTATGGAATTACAAAGAAAGGGCTTAAGGGATTTTGGGTTTTTGGGAGGGCGGTGGTTGGGC
>NW_026466942.1:0-12128 GCF_026875155.1 Cherax quadricarinatus
CCCTGCCCCTCCACCACACAACTACATTGAACTGCCCCCCCCCCAAACAAAACGAATGTGCGGGCCCTCCATCACATAACTACACTGATACGCCCCTCCCCAACACAATTGATACTGCCCCTCCACCACAAAACGACACTGATACGGCCCCCATCACTAACTACACTGATACTGCCCCTCCCCAAACCAACAACTTTGATACTGCCCCTCCCCAAAAAAACTTCACTGATTGGCCCTCCACCACACAATACATTGAACTGCCCCTCCCCAAAACAATCATTGAATGCCCCCCCCACCACAAAACGACACTGATACTGGCCCCCATCAAAAACTAACTGAAACTGCCGCTTACTACACAACAAAACACTATCCCCCCCCTCCCCCCAAACACAACTACATTGATACTGCCCCTCCACCCAAAACGACCTGATACGGCCACCACCAAAACTAACTAAAAACTGCCCCCCACCACACAACACATGATGCTGCCCCTTCCCCAAACCAACTACACTGATACGCCCCCACCCCCAAAAATGACACGAACTGCCCCTCCCCACAAACACACGATCTGCCCTCCACCAAAAATACACTGATACTGCCCCTCCACCACCAACTACACTGATATGCTCCTCCACCAAATACTGCCCCTACCCCACCAAAATGTCCCTCCACCCCCAAATAGTCCTTCCCCCAAACAAATGCTGCCCCTTCGCCACCAATAGTCCCCCCCACTAATATGCCCCTCCACCAATGCTCTCCCTCCCACAATTCTGTCCCCCACTAACAACACTGCCCCTCCATCCCAGTGCTATTTCTCCCCCAGCCCCTTCTCCCCCACCCCCAAGTTTTCCCCTCCAAACCAATACCTCCATTCCACCACCATTGCTACCCCTCCACCAGAAAATGCACTTCCCCCAAATATGCCTCTCCCCCAAAAAAATACTACCCCTCCCCAGTGTTCCCTTTCCCCCACCAATACCCCCCCTCTACAACCAAACCCCCCTTTCAAACCAGTATGCTCCTCCACAACCAATACTGCCCCCCACCACCAATACTGTCTCTCCACCACTAACACTGTCCCTCCACCCCATCGCCCCTCCACCACCAATACGCCCCTCGCCCCAATACTGCCCTCCCCACCATACTGTCCCCCCAAACCATCAATACTGCCCCTCCCCCAAAAAATTACTGCCCCCCCACCCCAGTGCTCCCTCCACCAATTTCTCCCCCTCCACCACCAATTTGCCCCTCCACCACATTGCTACCCCTCCATCACAAATTCGCCTCTCCCCCCCAAATACACCCCTCCCCAAGCCTTTCTCCTCCCACTACCAATTTTTACCCCTTCACACAAACACTGCCCCTTCCAATCAATACTGCCCCTCCATCCATCCACCCCCAATACTTCCTTCCACAACCAATATCCCCCTCCACCCATCCCCCACCAAAACGCCCCTCCAAAACCAATACTGCCCCCCAAAACCAATACTGCCCCCCACCCCCAATACAAACCCCTCCCCACCTACCGCCCCCCAACACTAATTCGACTTCCCTACCTTTTTAGTAATATATGTTAATGTAGCATTAAACGGGGTACTGGCCCCCTTTTTTATGTGCCGTTGTTCTTCAACTAAAATCAATGGTGCGTTCCGGGGAATTGCTTGGAGTGACAACATCCTTGTTCTCCAGGTTTTGGGGACAAGTACTTCAGCAAGTAAAGGGCAATGAGAGGGGGGGGGTCTGAAGCGGGGATATATTTGGCTGTAGTACCCGGGTTTTCAAGGAAATCGATGGAAATGGTTTGTAAGACTTTTTGTCCTCCAGACATACCTGTTTTTTTTCTTATTTGTTCAATACTTGCAGTAGTCCTCCAACTGTTCGGGAAAATCTGAAAGCGACAAGTGTTTCTTTTCAACTCCTGTGGGATGGATGGCTCTCCTTTTTCCTTTGAGTAAACACCATGACCTAATGGTAGGTGCGAGTTAAGTTTTGTTCAATTATTTTTTAATTCTTTACCCAAAGAAATGGATTGAACGACATCCCCCATCATGTTGTTAGCCCAAATAAATACATTTCAAGTGGCTTTTAAACAAGATATGGACTTTGCCCCCTGTAAAAACATAAAATGAGGTTTTATCAAACAGCCCCCCTTGAATTTTCAATAACCATGACCACAAAAAACTTGGGCGTTTAATTAAAATTAGTAATATTTAATCGCCTCTGTGGTCCATGTCAAAGACATGTTTAATGAAATTTAGCCTTTGCTTAGTCCCTTTTGCTCTTGAAGCTTTTTCTATTTTTCTTGGGATAATTTATTTGGTTTTAGAAGTGTTGTGTTGTTGGTTCCTACGTATTAGGGCCCTTGTTTTTAAAACTGATCTTTGTCTCCCTTGACTGTGCCTCATCTTTTTCAATGATTTATTCATAATTTTTTAAAATTCTTTTTTAACCCTTTCATGAACTCTGGATTAGACAGATGTAACCTGCATGCGAAGCATGCTTCTTTTATTTTTTCTTTTGCTTTATAAAATCTTTTTTTTTGCAAATTTTGAGTTATAATCTGGGTTCCCCTGTATATCGTGCTTGACACTTTACTGCGCGTGAAAGACATCAGCTGCCAGAGCTAAATGCCAAATTTTTATTAAATGATTACTCAGTATTTAGTAAGGGGCGCCACTTGAATTTTACCATGATGTTTTATATGTGTGTCTGCAAAATTCGGTATTTCTGGAAAACCGTTGCATCAGCGTCCAGGTGCCATTTCATTTCTCTTAGCACAAAGCTGGAGCAGTGGTATGAAGGAGTGTCTGAACTTGCCCGTACACTCTGGTATAAAAAACGGTAGATTTTTGATCGTTATTACTTTTTTCTGCTGTCTAACAATCCATGACAGACGAAGTAGGTGATGACATCCAAGACAACCTCTCTACCACCAATACTGCCCCCAACAACTAATACCCCCCTCAAAAACGAATACTGCCCCTTCGACATATACTGCCCCTCCACCCATATTGCCCACCCCACCACAAATACTCCCCTTTTCCCCCCAAATATGTCCCCCCCCACCAAATACTGCCCGTCCCCATCGATCCTCCCCCAGCACCCCATTACTGCTCTTCCACCCCCCGTACTCTCCCTCCCCACCATGCTCCCCCCCTCCACTCCCTATTGCCCCCCACCACAAAAAAGCCCTCCACCCCCAAATACTGTTTTCCCCCACAAATTTACTGCACAAACACTTGACTCCCCCAAATCCCCCCACAACACCACCACCAGCACAACCCAACAATACGTAGCACCACCACCCATACACCACCTCCAGTACACCCCCTCCCAGCAGTAGCGCCACCCCCTGAACACTATCACCTTTGGGGGTCAAGTGATGCTAATCTATTTTGAATAATTTGAGCCCTGGGAAATATGTTCATTAAAGTTTACCCCCGGTCAATTTCTAGGTGCAATCTTTTCCCCAGTATTATTATTTGGGGGCTTCCAAACCCCGGGTCTCGGGGGTTAAACCCGAATGCTTCGCCGTTACATTCCCGGTTTTTGGTCTTTTTGGGCGGGGTGTTTTCCGGGCACAGGGAAAATCCTAAGTCCCCAAATGAAAAAAAAAGAAAAATCAATCCCAGCAACAAAAAATATAAATAAGGATCACCAAAAATTAAAATTTTAGATGCCCTGCTCCTTCCCTTTAAATGGGGGGTGACCTACTGGGTGGGCCATTGGGCTAAGGGGGGTTAACAGGCCCTGCCCCCGTGGGCCCTAGGCCCGCTGCGTGTTCCCCTTTTTTATGTTCTTATAAAAATAGTGTGGCTAGATTTTTTGCTCACCCTGTGGACAAAAGCACAAATGCTTTGCATACTCAAAAAGCCCATGACTAGCCTTTAAAAAGGGGGGTCATGAGGACATTGGTAATATGGGAAATGGGCAATAACTTAAGTGGGACTGCCCAAAAGAGTTAAAAAAAAGGGAATCAGCTGTATTTGTGATACAGTAAAAAAACTTACAAAAAATTCTTTTTAGTGTGTCTTTTTTTAAATTCGATTTAAAACGTATTTAAAAAATGAATAAAGGTGGTAAAGTGTTCATAGTGCACATTTTCAAAAAAAAAAAAAAAAAAAAAAAAAAAAAAAAAAAAAAAAAAAAAAAAAAAAAAAAAAAAAAAAAATTTTATTTTATACAGATACAGTAACGAGGACCTTATAAATTTTTCCTTTATAAAGTCTTGATTTATGCAATATTTGAATTTCAAAACCTCGGCCAGATCTCATTTTCCGGGGAAAAAACGATGGGAAATTTTTCCCCCTCGGAATTGTTTTCTTCAGCATTTTATTTTTTTTTGGTGGAGAAAATGCAGTGCAATCTTATTGTGCAAAGTTTTACATAAAAATGGTCTTTAAAAGTACAGTATTTAGTGAAAAGTTGCACGAGTAAAGACCCATTGTAAGATTATAATCGCTTAATACCAATTGCAAGGTTTTTAACGGTGTCCCCGGAAACGTTTGGGGGCCAGGGTAATGTACTTTAAAAGAGGGTCGCAGACAAAAATCTTTTCCCAACCCTGGTCAATGTACTGGTTTTTAGCTGTTAATTTAAATTTGAAGCCTACCGACTATTCGCGATCTTTTAAAGGGTGTAGGTCACCTGTTCAGCCCAAGGCAAGAAAGTTTTTTAATTCCCATAAAGGAATTAAATAAACTACTGTGTATGTACCGAATAACACACCCTCGGGATGACAGTTACCTGTATATATAGACCCCGGGTATTGTTTACTCCAGGGTCATTTTCTGGGTGTTATGTTACCTGAGTCAATACTCGGATGTTATGTTTACCCCGGGGTGTTTCGTTGGGTTTTATGCTTACCCTTTTTCGATATGCTGGCTGTCATGCTTACTCCGGGTCTATATGCTTGGGTTTATGCTTTCTCCAGGGTTTTAAAACTGGCTGTTTTTTCTTAGCCCGGGGCTATATGATGGCTGTTATGTTTACCAATGGTCCTAGTGGCGTCTGCTTACCCAGGGTCTAAAGATGGTGTTTTGCTTACTCCATGGTCTACATGCTTGGGTGCTATGCTTAATCCAGGGTCTGTATGCTTAGGATTTTGCTCAATCCAGGGGCTATTTCTCGGCCCCAAAACCTTCAAAATTATTATTATTATAATATAACGAAGGATAAACCACAAAAGGGCATAACAACGCAGTTTTAATTATTTCTATAAATGGTTCCTACATCTACGTATTATTTCTCAGTACTTTCCCCCTGAATCCATTATTTTTTGCTGAAAGGTACTGTTTTTTTTTTGCAGCCCCGTCCGGGGTTTTTTGCTGACCCACAGGTTGGATTGTGCTTCATCCCGCTGTACTGATTGTTTTGCAGAGTACTTTAATGGGTTGCACTGGAAACCTGCGAATGGGTTGTGTTGCTATCCTGTGTCTAGGGTGGTTGAAGGCCTCTGTATTGGGTTGTTTTGTATCTCTGTACTGGGGTTGTTTCGAACCTCTGTTTCTGGGTTTGATGCAGATCTGCTCTGGCAGATTGCACAAACCCTGTACAAACCCCCTACAAAAATTAGCACCGGTTGTTTACAAGACTGCTCTCGGGGTTTTGTTGCAAAGTGTTGTTTTGGTTGTATTGTAGACCTTTTAGTACTGGTTGCGTGCAACCTGTTTTATTTTTGTTGTATTATAGACCTTTTTACTGGGTTGTGTTTAGGACCTCTTTTCTAGCTGTGTTTCAGACCCGATTTACTAAGATTTTACAAGTCTGCTACTGAAAATTTACCTGGAGAGTGTTCCGAGGGTGAACGCAACCCGGCCAAAGGGCCAAGACCAAGCCTGGTGGATTAAGTGACTTGGAGTACGTGCAGCCCCACCACGCACCCAAATACAACCACATCTCGTCGGTCAGGAAAGACGAGACGACTTGAAGACATCGGGGTTCCTGGTTTTTCCCCCATATTTTTGATGGGGAAACTGCTCAATAGTCTTGGGGGCCCCTTTCACTTATTTTTGTTCTTGTATTCTGGGCCCCCTCTTTTCACTGCAGGTTTACAGGGGTAAAAATGCTGCACCTTTTTGCTTTCATTCAAGGGAAAATAATTCAATGACTTTAAAGGGCCCCTTTTAAATTAAGGTGTTTGACTTAACTATACGTGCAATGAAAATTCCTGTAAATTAGCTACATCCTCAATTTTGCCTGTCTTGAAAGTAGCTATAGTGTACAGCAGTAATCCCCTAGAGGAACAATACACAAAAAACCCCGCACATAAAAGAGAGAAGCTTAGGGGCGACGTTTCGGCCCGACTTGGACCATTTACAAATCACACAACCAGAATGGCGCGGGCCCGGCTATAAAAAGGCGGGAAGGGGTGGTGGTAGTATAGTAGTACAAGAAGGGTATATAACCCCGAAAGATAAATTTAAAGACCATGCCACCCCCGGGCATCTCTATCGAGACGTTCCCCATCCGGGGCCAGCCACTGGAGGCGAAACCCCCAAAACAAAGCAACAGACGCCGCCTTTCTTAATTTCATCAGAGTAGTAGCAGTAGAGGGGAAAAAAAAGGGGTGTAGAGAGTAGTGGTAGAAGTGGGGAAAAAGGTGAGGGCCCAGTCAAATAAAAAGGAAAGGGGGAACACTGAAAGGGAGCTAGGTGCCCCAGGGGGAAAAAGGAAAGGCACAGAGGTGCGTGAAAGGGGGAAGTGGTGAAAAAAAAGAAAAGGAACAAAAACACGGACAAAGAAGAAAGACAACCCAAGGGAAAAGGAAAGAGGAAAGGGGGAAGGGGAGAAAAAAAAAAGAAAAAGAAAAAAATGGGGAGTCGGTTAAGTACGGGGTTCTGAATTTGGAGTTTTTACATGTAGTGGAGGGGGAAGGGGCATCTACAAGACAAGCCGGGCAAGGTTCATTAAAAGGAAAGTTTGTATTAGGAGGATCAACTGAGGGGCGACTGTTCTTTGGAAGTAGGGAAACATTTTGGGCAGAAGAGAGAACAAGTGTTTAAAAAGACTCATCACTGGCTTGGCCTCTCTTGTTTTAAAAGTTTCAAATCCATCTAATCGTTTTTTTTTTTTTTTTGCTGCTTGAAAATGATGCTTTGTGACCCTTTGAAGGTGAGATTCCCCCTGACAATCACCCATATCCTTCCCATCAGTTTTCCTTATTTTTTTGGGTTTTGACTGTTTTTATCTCCGTTCTAGTTTCTGTTTCCCTCAATTTTTTTCCATTTGTGCCCCGCGACCCTCTGGAAGACTTCATTACTTTTCTTTGGAATTTACAGTGTCTTCAGTGGAACATCATGCAAATTCTAGTGTCGTCTGCAAAGATGGTGGGGTTCTATGATTAACGTCTTCGGTAGATTGGGGATGAAGGAAATGATTGGGAAAGTCTGTTCCTTGGAATTTTTTTTTCTCTATGGCAGCCCCTGACTAAATTTCTGTACGGGAAGGGTTGCGACCGCGTACTGGGGCTGTTTTTGCGGAAATTTTAATACTTTGGATGGAGCCTGCTGTAATAGGTTTTTTTGCGGGTTTTCTGAAACTGGGATGTGTTGCAAGCATGTTGTACGGGTTTGCTGCAGACTTCTAAACCCGGGGTTGTGTTAAAAGCTTGCTGTACCGGGGTTTTATATCCCCTGTGCCCTAGTATTGTAACCTCCTGTTCTGGTTTTGTTGAAAACTTTACGGGTTATACTGCAAATGTTTGGCGTTTGCGTTGTAGTCAGACTGGGATGTGTTGAAGGCATGCTGTAATGATTGTTTGCAAGCTTCCTGACGGGATGTGCGGAAGCCTGTTGCTTGTTGTGCTTCGGGCTTGCAGTCCCGGGACTATGTAGTACTTTTAAATATTAATTAAAAAATATATATAATATATATATATATTTGCCCACTAACAAGGGGTTTTGGGTAATAAAACACTGCACTGGCCAAGGACTCGAACCCATGCTGCTTTGGCCTCCCCTCATGGTAGGCAAAACTCTGACGCCTTTCCCCGGGAACCCAAAAACAATCCTTAAGAGTGCGCCCTACGGAACTAAATGTGTACCGCTACCCAGGGACAACGTTGGTTTGGGGACTCAGGAAAATTTCATTCTATTCTTTTTGGGGTACTAGCAAAACGTCATATTTTTATTATTGTCCCCCACGAACAAGAAGTTTTGATCAATAAACACACACCACACACCACAAAACACACACATATATATATATAAAAAATATATTTTAAATTTATTATAATATAATATATATATATATAAAAATATATAATTTTATATTTTTTTTTTAAAAATTTATTTATATTTTATATATATTTTATATATATATATTTATATTTTTAATTATTTTTGTGGTGCCTTGCGAGCGCAGAAGTGCCTGCACCCAAACGGTACAGATTTTTCATGGAATCTATGCCACCCTAATGCTACATTCCATGTGCTAACAGTTTGAAAAGACTGATGGACTTGTGGGGTTGGCATGACACCCCTAATAAAAATACATATAGAGTTCCCGGGTGCAAAAACACTTACCCCAAGCAGTTTTCATCTGGGTCCTGCAGAATCATCTTTACGTAGAGAGCCATGGCATAAATTTTAAAGGCAAAATGAGATTGCCTTCCTCTTCATATTTAATGAGCCGACAGTGCTCGAGAGAAAAATAAATAACACTCAAAAAGGTTTTTTTCCCCCATTCAAACACTTCCACCGCATGTTCAGGGAAAAAAAATGTCCCTTTCACTAAGAATAAAATAATGCCCATAGTTAAAAAAAGAGCTTCTTCATGCATTTTTTTGAAACAAAAGTAAATGAAATTTAACCCGGAAGATGCATCAACCTCTAAAGACATCAACAATATTTTTTGTCCTTCCCCAGATGTGTATAATAAAAATTTAAAATTACAGACCATCACCCAGAGATTAGATGGATATTCTTTTTTCCCCGTCACTGTAGGTTTCTGTGGTGGTAGTTATGTTTATAGTTTTCTTCAGTTTTTGCCGAAAGAATACCGGGACAGGAACATCTCCCGAAACTTGCAAAAATCGAGCCAACTTCCCTGTAACTTGGATCAGCTTGTAATGTGAATATTTGTGTAATCAGCGAATAATACTGTGTTGCATGAAACCCTTTTTGTAAAGTTTCCGACAAATAGCTGGGCCCTTATTTTCGACTCGTAAGGGAAGTCAGTGGGCAGAAAATGAGAATGATTACGGAAAATCGCAATTAATTCCCACCCCCAAAAATATCCCGAAAAGGGAAAGTTTTTAAAAAAAAAATTTTTCACAACCTTTTTTTTATTTCCTTTAAAACCCTTGGGGTTTTAAAAATTTAAAAGAAAATTTTTTTTTTGCTCTTTAAACGTTAATTTTCTGTCGCATTTTACTTGAAAATTTGGGGAAATTTAAAAATTTTTTTCCTAAAATATGTGGTGTGGCTTATTGTTAAAATATTACATTTAAAAAAATAAAAATTTTTTTGAATTTTAAAAATTTTTTAAAAGGGGTAAAAATTTTTTCTCATTTAAATTGTGAGTGGAATTTTTTCTTTCCCCCCCCAGTGGTTTGTTCTGTTCCCTAATTTCCACTTATTATTTTGAAATTTGGGGGGTATAGGGCCCCAAAAATGAGGCTCAGTCTTTCCCCCAACCCCCGCCAGGTTATCTAGTTCCCTCAACCCGCGGGTCTAGTCTAATTCCCCGCAACCACCTGCCAGGTTTTTTTTATTTCTGCAACCACTCAAAAAAGTCGTTTCCTCAAAACCGCCATCACCAAATTTTTAAACCAATTCAGGTGCTTTTGAAACCATCGCCTCTATCTAATTCCCTAAACCCCTCCCAAAAAAGTTATTCTTTACCCACCATGCGGGTTTTCTTAACTTTTGCTTTCCCAATGGGGAATTTTTCCGTTTTAAAAAAACCCAAAAGGGGGGAAAAAAAACGCCTCCAAACGTCTTCCTGGGGTAATGTTTATAAAGTTTTAAAGGTTTTTTTGTAAGGAATTGGGATAAATTTTTGTGAAAGTCTTGGGGTGAAAGGGGTTTGGTGGATGAAGGGTTTTGGGGGTGGGAAGTTTTGTATGAAGAGTTTGGTGGGAAAGGGTGTTGTGATGAAAAGCTGGGGATGAAGGGTTTGGTGATGAAGGGGTTTTTTGGTGTTGGGAAAAAAGGGGGTTTTGGGGGGGAAAAGGGTGTTGGGATAAAAGGGGTGTGGTGAGAAACTTGGGGTTTGGAAGGAGTTTGGGATGAAGGGGTTTTGATGGAGTGTTTTGGGGGTAAAGGGGTGTTGGAAAAAGATTTGGGGATAAAGGAGTTGGGGGTGAAGGAAGTATGGGATTGGTAAGAAAATTTGGTGATGAAGAGTTTTTGGATGAAGGAAATTTTTTTTGAAAGTTTTTTGGGGGGGAGGAGGTTTGGGGGGTGGGGAGTGGGTTTTTTTTAGAGAGTTTGGTGTGAAAAGTGTTTGGGGATGAATTTTTTTTGTTGAAGGATTTGGTGGGTTTAGGTTTGGGATTGGGGGAAAGGGTTGGATGAGGGTTTGGGATGATGGGTGTTGTTTGAAAAGGATATTGGTGATAAGAATTTTGGGGAGGGGTTTTTTTTGAAGGATGTGGGATGGAGTGGGGATGGTTTTTCTTTTGGGGAAGTTGGGATGGAAGGTTTGGTGAAGTGTTGGGTGATGGGGTGTTTTGGTGAAAGATGTTGGTGAGGGAATGGGGTAAGGGGTATGGTGATGGAGTTTAATGAGGTGTTGGGGATGGGGGTTGGGTTATGAAAATTTTTTGTGATGAATGTTGGTGATGAAAAGGTTTGTAAAGAATGTGTTGGGGTGAAGGGGTTATATGAAAGAGTTGGTTGGGTGATGGGATGATGGGGATGAAGGGGTTTGGGGTGGGTGTTGGTTTGAAAATGTTTTTGTTTGAAGGAATTTTTTGGGTGAAGGGGGTGGTGTTTAATGGGTGTTTTGGGGATGAAAAAGTTTGGGGGATGGTGTGTTGTTGATGATGGAGTGTTGGTGATGAAGGAGAGTTGGTAATGAAGTAATGTTTGTGATGAATGAGTGTTGGGGGAGTGATGGTGAAGAGTGTTGGTGAGAAGGTTGTGTTGGTGATGAAAGAGTGTTAGTGACGAAGGAGTGTTGGAGATGAAGGGTTTTGGGTGATGGAGTTTTGGGGAGAAAGAGTGTTGGGATGAAGGAGTTTGGTGATGACGGAATGTTTGTTAGAAAGAGTGTTTGTGATGGTGTGTTGGTGATGAAGAACTGTTGGTGATGAAGGAGTGCTAGTGATGAAGGAATGTTGGAGCTGAAGGAGTGTTGGTGATGAATGAGTATTGGTGATGAAGGAGTATTTGTAATGGAGTGTTGGGGATGATTGTGTGATGGAGTGTTGTTGATAGTTTTGGGGGGGGATGACTGTGTGATGGAGTTTTTGTTGATAGTGTTGGGGATGAAGGAGTGTTGGAGAGAAGAGAGTATTGGGGATGACGGTATTGGTGATGAATGTTAGTGCTGAGGACGAAACAGAAAATATTGAGAAATGTAGAAAGGATCGTAATGACACGATTGCAAACAAACCATACCACGGGAGGGATCAAACCCCGCGGCTAATGGTCCAGTGGCTAACGCGACGGTCTGGAGTTTTGAGACTCTGACCGGGGGTTCAATCCAGCCGTGGTATGGTTTTTTATGTAGAAAGGAGTTTTGGGGATGAGGTAGTGAGTGTTGGGGATGATGTATGGAGTGTTGGGGTGAGGTAGGGGAGTGGGTTTGGGGGGATGTGTGGAATGTTGTGGTGAGGTAGGGAGTGTTGGGAATAAGTAAGGAGTGTGGGGGTGAGGTAAGGAGTTTGGGGGAGTAGAGAGTGTTGGGGTGACGTAGGAGTGTTAGGGATGAGGTTAAGGGTGTTGGGGACGAGGTAGAGAGTGTTGGGATGAGGTAGGTAATGCTGGGATGGGGGTAGAGAGTGGTGGAGGTGAGGTAGGAATGTTGGAGATGAGGTAGGGATGTTGAGGTGAGGTAGGTATTGTTGGGGATGAGGTACGGAGTGATGGAGGGTTATGTAAGGAGGGGTTTGGGATGAGGTAGTGTGTTGGGAATGAGGGAGAAATGTTGAGGAGAAGGCGTGGGTTTTGGGGGGGGAT